>JBAMMX010000084.1:0-10000 GCA_037126225.1 Dillenia turbinata
CCTAAACCTAAACCTAAACCTAAACCTAAACCTAAACCCTAAACCCTAAACCTAAACCTAAACCCTAAACCTAAACCTAAACCCTAAACCCCTAAACCACAAACCTAAACCTAAACCTAAACCTAAACCTAAACCTAAACCCTAAACCTAAACCTAAACCTAAACCTAAACCTAAACCTAAACCTAAACCTAAACCTAAACCTAAACCTAAACCTAAACCTGAAGCCTAAACCTAAAGCCTAAGCCTAAACCTAAACCTAAACACTAAACCTAAACCCACAAACCTAAACCTAAACCTAAAGCCTAAACCTAAACCTAAACCTAAACCTAAGCCTAAACCTAAACCTAAACCTAAGCCTAAACCTACAGGCCTAAACCTAAACCTAACAAACCTAAACCACAAACCTAAACCTAAACCTAAACCTAAACCCTAAACCTAAACCTAAACCTAAACCTAAACCTAAACCTAAACCTAAACCTAAACCTAAACCTAAACCTAAACCTAAACCTAAACCTAAACCCTAAACCTAAACCTAAACCTAAACCTAAACCTAAACCTAAACCTAAACCTAAACCTAAACCTAAACCTAAACCTAAACCTAAACCTAAACCTAAACCCTAAACCTAAACCTAAACCTAAACCTAAACCTAAACCCTAAACCTAAACCTAAACCTAAACCTAAACCTAAACCTAAACCTAAACCTAAACCCTAAACCTAAACCTAAACCTAAACCTAAACCTAAACCTAAACCTAAACCTAAACCTAAACCTAAACCTAAACCTAAACCTAAACCTAAACCTAAACCTAAACCTAAACCTAAACCTAAACCTAAACCTAAACCTAAACCTAAACCTAAACCTAAACCTAAACCTAAACCTAAACCTAAACCTAAACCTAAACCTAAACCTAAACCTAAACCTAAACCTAAACCTAAACCTAAACCTAAACCTAAACCTAAACCTAAACCTAAACCTAAACCTAAACCTAAACCTAAACCTAAACCTAAACCTAAACCTAAACCTAAACCTAAACCTAAACCTAAACCTAAACCTAAACCTAAACCTAAACCTAAACCTAAACCTAAACCTAAACCTAAACCTAAACCTAAACCTAAACCTAAACCTAAACCTAAACCTAAACCTAAACCTAAACCTAAACCTAAACCTAAACCTAAACCTAAACCTAAACCTAAACCTAAACCTAAACCTAAACCTAAACCTAAACCTAAACCTAAACCTAAACCTAAACCTAAACCTAAACCTAAACCTAAACCTAAACCTAAACCTAAACCTAAACCTAAACCTAAACCTAAACCTAAACCTAAACCTAAACCTAAACCTAAACCTAAACCTAAACCTAAACACTAAACCTAAACCTAAACCTAAACCTAAACCTAAACCTAAACCTAAACCTAAACCTAAACCACAAACCTAAACCTAAACCTAAACCTAAACCTAAACCTAAACCTAAACCTAAACCTAAACCTAAACCTAAACCTAAACCTAAACCTAAACCTAAACCTAAACCTAAACCTAAACCTAAACCTAAACCTAAACCTAAACCTAAACCTAAACCTAAACCTAAACCTAAACCTAAACCTAAACCTAAACCTAAACCTAAACCTAAACCTAAACCTAAACCTAAACCTAAACCTAAACCTAAACCTAAACCTAAACCTAAACCTAAACCTAAACCTAAACACAAACCTAAACCTAAACCTAAACCTAAACCTAAACCTAAACCTAAACCTAAACCTAAACCTAAACCTAAACCTAAACCTAAACCTAAACCTAAACCTAAACCTAAACCTAAACCTAAACCTAAACCTAAACCTAAACCTAAACCTAAACCTAAACCTAAACCTAAACCTAAACCTAAACCTAAACCTAAACCTAAACCTAAACCTAAACCTAAACCTAAACCTAAACCTAAACCTAAACCTAAACCTAAACCTAAACCTAAACCTAAACCTAAACCTAAACCTAAACCTAAACCTAAACCTAAACCTAAACCTAAACCTAAACCTAAACCTAAACCTAAACCTAAACCTAAACACAAACCTAAACCTAAACCTAAACCTAAACCTAAACCTAAACCTAAACCTAAACCTAAACCTAAACCTAAACCTAAACCTAAACCTAAACCTAAACCTAAACCTAAACCTAAACCTAAACCTAAACCTAAACCTAAACCTAAACCTAAACCTAAACCTAAACCTAAACCTAAACCTAAACCTAAACCTAAACCTAAACCTAAACCTAAACCTAAACCTAAACCTAAACCTAAACCTAAACCTAAACCTAAACCTACAAACCTAAACCTAAACCTAAACCTAAACCAAACCTAAACCTAAACCTAAACCTAAACCTAAACCTAAACCTAAACCTAAACCTAAACCTAAACCTAAACCTAAACCTAAACCTAAACCTAAACCTAAACCTAAACCTAAACCTAAACCTAAACCTAAACCTAAACCTAAACCTAAACCTAAACCTAAACCTAAACCTAACCTAAACCTAAACCTAAACCTAAACCTAAACCTAAACCTAAACCTAAACCTAAACCTAAACCTAAACCTAAACCTAAACCTAAACCTAAACCTAAACCTAAACCTAAACCTAAACCTAAACCTAAACCTAAACCTAAACCTAAACCTAAACCTAAACCTAAACCTAAACCTAAACCTAAACCTAAACCTAAACCTAAACCTAAACCTAAACCTAAACCTAAACCTAAACCTAAACCTAAACCTAAACCTAAACACAAACCTAAACCTAAACCTAAACCTAAACCTAAACCTAAACCTAAACCTAAACCTAAACCTAAACCTAAACCTAAACCTAAACCTAAACCTAAACCTAAACCTAAACCTAAACCTAAACCTAAACCTAAACCTAAACCTAAACCTAAACCTAAACCTAAACCTAAACCTAAACCTAAACCTAAACCTAAACCTAAACCTAAACCTAAACCTAAACCTAAACCTAAACCTAAACCTAAACCTAAACCTAAACCTAAACCTAAACCTAAACCTAAACCTAAACCTAAACCTAAACCTAAACCTAAACCTAAACCTAAACCTAAACCTAAACCTAAACCTAAACCTAAACCTAAACCTAAACCTAAACCTAAACCTAAACCTAAACCTAAACCTAAACCTAAACCTAAACCTAAACCTAAACCTAAACCTAAACCTAAACCTAAACCTAAACCTAAACCTAAACCTAAACCTAAACCTAAACCTAAACCTAAACCTAAACCTAAACCTAAACCACAAGCCTAAACCTAAACCTAAACCTAAACCTAAACCTAAACCTAAACCTAAACCTAAACCTAAACCTAAACCTAAACCTAAACCTAAACCTAAACCTAAACCTAAACCTAAACCTAAACCTAAACCTAAACCTAAACCTAAACCTAAACCTAAACCTAAACCTAAACCTAAACCTAAACCTAAACCTAAACCTAAACCTAAACCTAAACCTAAACCTAAACCTAAACCTAAACCTAAACCTAAACCTAAACCTAAACCTAAACACAAACCTAAACCTAAACCTAAACCTAAACCTAAACCTAAACCTAAACCTAAACCTAAACCTAAACCTAAACCTAAACCTAAACCTAAACCTAAACCTAAACCTAAACCTAAACCTAAACCTAAACCTAAACCTAAACCTAAACCTAAACCTAAACCTAAACCTAAACCTAAACCTAAACCTAAACCTAAACCTAAACCTAAACCTAAACCTAAACCTAAACCTAAACCTAAACCTAAACCTAAACCTAAACCTAAACCTAAACCTAAACCTAAACCTAAACCTAAACCTAAACCTAAACCTAAACCTAAACCTAAACCTAAACCTAAACCTAAACCTAAACCTAAACCTAAACCTAAACCTAAACCTAAACCTAAACCTAAACCTAAACCTAAACCTAAACCTAAACCTAAACCTAAACCTAAACCTAAACCTAAACCTAAACCTAAACCTAAACCTAAACCTAAACCTAAACCTAAACCTAAACCTAAACCTAAACCTAAACCTAAACCTAAACCTAAACCTAAACCTAAACCTAAACCTAAACCTAAACCTAAACCTAAACCTAAACCTAAACCTAAACCTAAACCTAAACCTAAACCTAAACCTAAACCTAAACCTAAACCTAAACCTAAACCTAAACCTAAACCTAAACCTAAACCTAAACCTAAACCAAACCTAAACCTAAACCTAAACCTAAACCTAAGCCTAAACACAAACCTAAACCTAAACCTAAACCTAAACCTAAACCTAAACCTAAACCTAAACCTAAACCTAAACCTAAACCTAAACCTAAACCTAAACCTAAACCTAAACCTAAACCTAAACCTAAACCTAAACCTAAACCTAAACCTAAACCTAAACCTAAACCTAAACCTAAACCTAAACCTAAACCTAAACCTAAACCTAAACCTAAACCTAAACCTAAACCTAAACCTAAACCACAAACCTAAACCTAAACCTAAACCTAAACCTAAACCTAAACCTAAACCTAAACCTAAACCTAAACCTAAACCTAAACCTAAACCTAAACCTAAACCTAAACCTAAACCTAAACCTAAACCTAAACCTAAACCTAAACCTAAACCTAAACCTAAACCTAAACCTAAACCTAAACCTAAACCTAAACCTAAACACAAACCTAAACCTAAACCTAAACCTAAACCTAAACCTAAACCTAAACCTAAACCTAAACCTAAACCTAAACCTAAACCTAAACCTAAACCTAAACCTAAACCTAAACCTAAACCTAAACCTAAACCTAAACCTAAACCTAAACCACAACCTAAACCTAAACCTAAACCTAAACCTAAACCTAAACCTAAACCTAAACCTAAACCTAAACCTAAACCTAAACCTAAACCTAAACCTAAACCTAAACCTAAACCTAAACCTAAACCTAAACCTAAACCTAAACCTAAACCTAAACCTAAACCTAAACCTAAACCTAAACCTAAACCTAAACCTAAACCACAAACCTAAACCTAAACCTAAACCTAAACCTAAACCTAAACCTAAACCTAAACCTAAACCTAAACCTAACCTAAACCTAAACCTAAACCTAAACCTAAACCTAAACCTAAACCTAAACCTAAACCTAAACCTAAACCTAAACCTAAACCTAAACCTAAACCTAAACCTAAACCTAAACCTAAACCTAAACCTAAACCTAAACCTAAACCTAAACCTAAACCTAAACCTAAACCTAAACCTAAACCTAAACCTAAACCTAAACCTAAACCTAAACCTAAACCTAAACCTAAACCTAAACCTAAAACCTAAACCTAAACCTAAACCCTAAACCTAAACCTAACCTAAACCTAAACCTAAACCTAAACCTAAACCTAAACCTAAACCTAAACCTAAACCTAAACCTAAACCTAAACCTAAAAACCTAAACCTAAACCAAACCTAAACCTAAACCTAAACAAACCAAACCTAAACCTAAACCTAAACCAAACCTAAACCTAAACCTAAACCTAAACCTAAACCTAAACCTAAACCTAAACCTAAACCTAAACCTAAACCTAAACCTAAACCTAAACCTAAACCTAAACCTAAACCTAAACCTAAACCTAAAACCTAAACCTAAACCTAAACCTAAACCCTAAACCTAAACCTAAACCTAAACCTAAACCTAAACCTAAACCTAAACCTAAACCTAAACCTAAACCTAAACCTAAACCTAAACCTAAACCTAAACCTAAACCTAAACCTAAACCTAAACCTAAACCTAAACCTAAACCTAAACCTAAACCTAAACCTAAACCTAAACCTAAACCACTAAACCAAACAAACCTAAACCTAAACCTAAACCTAAACCTAAACCTAAACCTAAACCTAAACCTAAACCTAAACCTAAACCTAAACCTAAACCTAAACCTAAACCTAAACCCTAAACCTAAACCTAAACCTAAACCTAAACCTAAACCTAAACCTAAACCTAAACCTAAACCTAAACCTAAACCTAAACCTAAACCTAAACCTAAACCTAAACCTAAACCTAAACCTAAACCTAAACCTAAACCTAAACCTAAACCTAAACCTAAACCTAAACCTAAACCTAAACCTAAACCTAAACCTAAACCTAAACCTAAACCTAAACCTAAACCTAAACCTAAACCTAAACCTAAACCTAAACCTAAACCTAAACCTAAACCTAAACCTAAACCTAAACCTAAACCTAAACCTAAACCTAAACCTAAACCTAAACCTAAACCTAAACCTAAACCTAAACCTAAACCTAAACCTAAACCTAAACCTAAACCAAACCTAAACCTAAACCTAAACCTAAACCTAAACCTAAACCTAAACCTAAACCTAAACCTAAACCTAAACCTAAACCTAAACCTAAACCTAAACCAAACCTAAACCTAAACCTAAACCTAAACCTAAACCTAAACCTAAACCTAAACCTAAACCTAAACCTAAACCTAAACCTAAACCTAAACCTAAACCTAAACCTAAACCTAAACCAAAGCCTAAACCAAACCAAACACAAACCTAAACCTAAACCTAAACCTAAACCTAAACCTAAACCTAAACCTAAACCTAAACCTAAACCTAAACCTAAACCTAAACCTAAACCTAAACCTAAACCTAAACCTAAACCTAAACCTAAACCTAAACCTAAACCTAAACCTAAACCTAAACCTAAACCTAAACCTAAACCTAAACCTAAACCTAAACCTAAACCTAAACCTAAACCTAAACCTAAACCTAAACCTAAACCTAAACCTAAACCTAAACCTAAACCTAAACCTAAACCTAAACCTAAACCTAAACCTAAACCTAAACCTAAACCTAAACCTAAACCTAAACCTAAACCTAAACCTAAACCTAAACCTAAACCTAAACCTAAACCTAAACCTAAACCTAAACCTAAACCTAAACCTAAACCTAAACCTAAACCTAAACCTAAACCTAAACCTAAACCTAAACCTAAACCTAAACCTAAACCTAAACCTAAACCTAAACCTAAACCTAAACCTAAACCTAAACCTAAACCTAAACCTAAACCTAAACCTAAACCTAAACCTAAACCTAAACCTAAACCTAAACCTAAACCTAAACCTAAACCTAAACCTAAACCTAAACCTAAACCTAAACCTAAACCTAAACCTAAACCTAAACCTAAACCTAAACCTAAACCTAAACCTAAACCTAAACCTAAACCTAAACCTAAACCTAAACCTAAACCTAAACCTAAACCTAAACCTAAACCTAAACCTAAACCTAAACCTAAACCTAAACCTAAACCTAAACCTAAACCTAAACCTAAACCTAAACCTAAACCTAAACCTAAACCTAAACCTAAAACCTAAACCTAAACCTAAACCTAAACCTAAACCTAAACCTAAACCTAAACCTAAACCTAAACCTAAACCTAAACCTAAACCTAAACCTAAACCTAAACCTAAACCTAAACCTAAACCTAAACCTAAACCTAAACCTAAACCTAAACCTAAACCTAAACCTAAACCTAAACCTAAACCTAAACCTAAACCTAAACAAACCTAAACCTAAACCTAAACCTAAACCTAAACCTAAACCTAAACCTAAACCTAAACCTAAACCTAAACCTAAACCTAAACCTAAACCTAAACCTAAACCTAAACCTAAACCTAAACCTAAACCTAAACCTAAACCTAAACCTAAACCTAAACCTAAACCTAAACCTAAACCTAAACCTAAACCTAAACCTAAACCTAAACCTAAACCTAAACCTAAACCTAAACCTAAACCTAAACCTAAACCTAAACCTAAACCTAAACCTAAACCTAAACCTAAACCTAAACCTAAACCTAAACCTAAACCTAAACCTAAACCTAAACCTAAACCTAAACCTAAACCTAAACCTAAACCTAAACCTAAACCTAAACCTAAACCTAAACCTAAACCTAAACCTAAACCTAAACCTAAACCTAAACCTAAACCTAAACCTAAACCTAAACCTAAACCTAAACCTAAACCTAAACCTAAACCTAAACCTAAACCTAAACCTAAACCTAAACCTAAACCAAACCTAAACCTAAACCTAAACCTAAACCTAAACCTAAACCTAAACCTAAACCTAAACCTAAACCTAAACCTAAACCTAAACCTAAACCTAAACCTAAACCTAAACCTAAACCTAAACCTAAACCTAAACCTAAACCTAAACCTAAACCTAAACCTAAACCTAAACCTAAACCTAAACCTAAACCTAAACCTAAACCTAAACCTAAACCTAAACCTAAACCTAAACCTAAACCTAAACCTAAACCTAAAACCTAAACCTAAACCTAAACCTAAACCTAAACCTAAACCTAAACCTAAACCTAAACCTAAACCTAAACCTAAACCTAAACCTAAACCTAAACCTAAACCTAAACCTAAACCTAAACCTAAACCTAAACCTAAACCTAAACCTAAACCTAAACCTAAACCTAAACCTAAACCTAAACCTAAACCTAAACCTAAACCTAAACCTAAACCTAAACCTAAACCTAAACCTAAACCTAAACCTAAACCTAAACCTAAACCTAAACCTAAACCTAAACCTAAACCTAAACCTAAACCTAAACCTAAACCTAAACCTAAACCTAAACCTAAACCTAAACCTAAACCTAAACCTAAACCTAAACCTAAACCTAAACCTACCTAAACCTAAACCTAAACCTAAACCTAAACCTAAACCTAAACCTAAACCTAAACCTAAACCTAAACCTAAACCTAAACCTAAACCTAAACCTAAACCTAAACCTAAACCTAAACCTAAACCTAAACCTAAACCTAAACCTAAACCTAAACCTAAACCTAAACCTAAACCTAAACCTAAACCTAAACCTAAACCTAAACCTAAACCTAAACCTAAACCTAAACCTAAACCTAAACCTAAACACAAACCTAAACCTAAACCTAAACCTAAACCTAAACCTAAACCTAAACCTAAACCTAAACCTAAACCTAAACCTAAACCTAAACCTAAACCTAAACCTAAACCTAAACCTAAACCTAAACCTAAACCTAAACCTAAACCTAAACCTAAACCTAAACCTAAACCTAAACCTAAACCTAAACCTAAACCTAAAACCTAAACCTAAACCTAAACCTAAACCTAAACCTAAACCTAAACCAAACCTAAACCTAAACCTAAACCTAAACCTAAACCTAAACCTAAACCTAAACCTAAACACAAACCTAAACCTAAACCTAAACCTAAACCTAAACCTAAACCTAAACCTAAACCTAAACCTAAACCTAAACCTAAACCTAAACCTAAACAAACCTAAACCTAAACCACAAACCTAAACCTAAACCTAAACCTAAACCTAAACCTAAACCAAACCTAAACCTAAACCTAAACCACAACCTAAACCACAAACCTAAACCTAAACCCAAACCTAAACCTAAACCTAAACCTAAACCTAAACCTAAACCTAAACCTAAACCTAAACCTAAACCCCTAAACCTAAACCTAAACCTACACAAACCACAAACCTAAACCTAAACCTAAACCTAAACCTAAACCTAAACCTAAACCTAAACCTAAACCTAAACCTAAACCTAAACCTAAACCTAAACCTAAACCTAAACCTAAACCTAAACCTAAACCTAAACCTAAACCTAAACCTAAACCAAACAAACCTACAACCTAAACCTAAACCTAAACCTAAACCAAACCTAAACCTAAACCTAAACCTAAACCTAAACCTAAACCTGAAAGCCTAAACCTAAACCTAAACCTAAACCTAAACCTAAAACCTAAACCTAAACCTCAGCTTTATAAACCTAAACACAACCCCTAAGCTAAACGCTAAACACAAACACAAAGCACAAAAGCACAAAAACCTAAACACACCAAACACAAACCTAAACCTAAACCTAAACACTAAACCCAAGCCTAAACCCAAGCCCAAACCCAAACCCAAACCTAAACCTAAACCTAAACCCAAACCTAAACCTAAACCTAAACCCAAA
>JBAMMX010000085.1:0-12500 GCA_037126225.1 Dillenia turbinata
CCCTAAACCTAAACCCTAAACCTAAACCTAAACCTAAACCTAAACCTAAACCTAAACCTAAACCTAAAACCTAAACCTAAACCTAAGCCTAAGCCTAACCTAAACCTAAACCTAAACCTAAACCTAAACCTAAACCTAAACCTAAACCTAAACCTAAACCTAAACCTAAACCTAAACCTAAACCTAAACCTAAACCTAAACCTAAACCTAAACCTAAACCTCGACCTAAACCTAAACCTAAACCACAAACCTAAACCTAAACCTAAGCCTAAACCTAGAAGCCTAAACCTGAAGCTAAACCCTGAAGCCTACAAGCCTGAAACCTGAAGCCTGAAGCCTAAACCTGAAGCCACAAACCCTAAGCCTGAAGCCTGGAAAACGCAAGCCTGAAGCCTGAAGCCACAAGCCTGAAGCCTAAGCCTAAACCCACAAACCTAAGCCTGAAAACCTGACACAAACCTAAACCTATTCCTGGACCTAAACCTAGACACAAACCTGAAGCCATACAGAAGCCTGAAGCCTGACCTCAACCAAGCCTCGACCTAGGCCTAAACCTAAACCTAAACCTAAACCTAAAGCTAAAACCTAAACCTAAACCTAAACCTAAACCTAAACCTAAGCCTAAACCTAAACCTAAACCTAAACCTAAACCTAAACCTAAACCTAAACCTAAACTTCTTCCTAAACCTAAAACCTAAACCTAAACCTAAACCTAAACCTAAACCCTAAACCTAAACCTAAACCTAAACCTAAACCTAAACCTAAACCTAAACCCTAAACCCTAAACCTAAACCTAAACCTAAACCTAAACCTAAACCTAAACCTAAACCTAAACCTAAACCTAAACCTAAACCTAAACCTAAACCTAAACCTAAACCTAAACCTAAACCTAAACCTAAACCTAAACCTAAACCTAAACACAAACCTAAACCTAAACCTAAACCCTAAACAACCTAAACCCTAGCCTAAACCTAAACCTAAACCTAAACCCTAACACAAACCTAAACCTAAACCTAAACCTAAACCTAAACCTCGCCCTAAACCTAGCCCTAAACCTAAACCTAAACCTAAACCTAAACCTAAACCTAAACCTAAACCTAAACCTAAACCTAAACCTAAACCTAAACCCTAAACCTAAACCTAAGCCTAAACCTAAACCTAAACCTAAACCTAAACCTAAACCTAAACCTAAACCTAAACCTAAACCTAAACCTAAACCTAAACCTAAACCTAAACCTAAAGCCTAAACCTAAACCTAAACCTAACACAAACCTAAACACAAACCTAAACCTAAACCTAAACCTAAACCTAAACCTAAACCTAAACCTAAACCTAAACCTAAACCTAAGCCTAAAACCTAAACCTAAACCTAAACCTAAACCCTAAACCTAAACCTAAACCTAAACCTAAAACCTAAACCTAAACCTAAACCTAAACCTAACCCCTAAACCACAAACCTAAACCTAAACCTAAACCTAAACCTAAACCTAAACCTAAACCTAAACCAAACCTAAACCTAAACCCTAAACCTAAACCTAAACCTAAACCTAAACCTAAACCTAAACCTAAACCTAAACCTAAACCTAAACCTAAGCCTTAACCTAAACCTAAACCTAAACCTAAACCTAAACCTAAACCTAAACCTAAACCTAAACCTAAACCTAAACCTAAACCTAAACCTAAACCTAAACCTAAACCTAAACCCTAAACCTAAACCTAAACCTAAACCTAAACCTAAACCTAAACCTAAGCCTAAACCTAAACCTAAACCTAAACCTAAACCTAAACCTAAACCTACTTTAAACCTAAACCTAAACCTAAACCTAAACCTAAACCTGACCCTAAACCCTAAACCTAAACCTAAACCTAAACCTAAACCTAAACCTAAACCTAAACCTAAACCTAAACAAACCTTAACCTAAACCTAGCCCCTAAACCTAAACCTAAACCTAAACCTAAACCTAAACCTAAACCTAAACCTAAACACAAACCTAAACCTAGGCAACCTAAACCAAACATAAACCTAAACCTAAACCTAAACCCTAACCTAAACCTAAACCTAAACCCTAAACCTAAACCTAAACCTAAACCCTAGCCTAACCACAAACCTAAACCTAAGAAACCTAAACCTAAACCTAAACCTAAACCTAAACCCTAAACCTAAACCTAAACCTAAACCCTAAACCTAAACCTAAACCTAAAACCTAAACCTAAACCTAAACCTAAACCTAAACCTAAACCTAAACCTAAACCTAAACCTAAACCTAAACCTAAACCCTAAACCTAAACCTAAACCTAAACCTAAACCTAAACCTAAACCTAAACCTAAACCTAAACCTAAACCTAAGCCTAAACCTAAACCTAAACCTAAACCCTAAACCTAAACCTAAACCTAAACCTAAAACTAAGCCTAAACCACAAGCCTAAACCTAAACCCTAAACCTAAACCTAAACCTAAACCCTCCAAACCTAAACCTAAACCTAAACCTAAACCTAAACCTAAACCTAAACCTAAACCTAAACCCTAAACCTAAACCTAAACCTAAACCTAAACCTAAACCTAAACCTAAACCTAAACCTAAACCTAAACCCTAAACCTAAACCTAAACCTAAACCTAAACCCTAAACCTAAACCTAAACCTAAACCCTAAACCTAAACACAAACCTAAACCTAAACCTAAACCCTAAACCTAAACCTAAACCCTAAACCTAAACCTAAAACCTAAACCTAAACCTAAACCTAAACCTAAACCTAAACCTAAACCTAAACCTAAACCTAAACCTAAACCTAAACCTAAACCTAAACCTAAACCTAAACCTAAACCTAAACCTAAAACCTAAAAACCTAAACCTAAACCTAAACCCACGACACAAAAACCTAAACCTAAACCTAAACCTAAACCTAAACACAAACCTAAACCTAAACCTAAACCTAAACCTAAAGCCTAAGCCACAAACCTAAACCTAAGCCTAAACCTAAACCTAAAGCCTAAACCTAAACCTAAACCTAAACCCCGGCCTAAACCTAGGCAACCTAAACCTAAACCTAAACCTAAACCTGACCAAACCCTAAACCTAAACCTAAACCTAAAACCTAGGCCTAAACCTAAACCTAAACCTAAACCCTACAAACCTAAACCTAAGCCTAAACCTAAACCTAAACCTAAACCTAAACCTAACCCACAAGCCTAAACCTAACACAAACCTAAACCCTAAACCTAAACCTAAACCTCGACCTAAACCTAAACCCGGCCTAAACCTAAACCTAAACCTAAACCCTAAACCTAAGCCCTGACACAAGCCTAAACCAAACCTAAACCTAAACCTAAACCTAAACCTAAAACCTAAACCTAAACCTAAACCTAAACCTAAACCTAAGCCTAAACCCTAAACCTTAACCTAAACCTAAACCTAAACCTAAACCTAAACCTAAACCTAAACCTAAACCTAAACCTAAACCTAAACCTAAACCTAAACCTAAACCTAAACCCTAAACCTAAACACAAACCTAAACCCTAAACCTAAACCTAAACCTAAACCTAAACCTAAACCCCAAACCTAAACCTAAACCTAAACCTAAACCTAAACCCCAGCCTTAACCTAAACACAAACACAAACCTAAACCTAAGCCACTAACCTAAACCTAAACCTAAACCTAAACACAAACCTAAGCCTAAACCTAAACCTAAACCTAAACCTAAACCTAAACCTAAACCTAAACCTAAACCTAAACCTAAACCTAAACCTAAACCTAAACCCTGACCAAACCTAAACCTAAACCTAAACCTAAACCTAAACCTAAACCCACAAACCTAAACCTAAACCTAAACCTAAACCTAAACCTAAACCTAAACCTAAACCTAAACCCCTAAACCTAAACCTAACCCCAAACCTAAACCTAAACCTAAACCTAAACCTAACCCCCAAACCTAAACCTAAACCTAAACCTAAACCTAAACCTAAACCTAAACCTAAACCTAAACCTAAACCTAGCCCCTCTCTAAACCTAAACCTAACCTAAACCTAAACCCTAAACCCTAAACCTAAACCTAAACCTAAACCTAAACCTAAACCCTAAACCCTAAACCTAAGCCTAAACCTAAACCTAAACCTAAACCTAAGCCACAACCTAAAGCCTAAACCTAAACCTAAACCTAAACCTAAACCTAAACCTAAACCTAAACCTAAGCCCTAAACCCTGACAACCTAAACCTAAACCTAAACCTAAACCTAAACCTAAACCTAAACCTAAACCTAAGCCTAAACCTAAACCTAAACCTAAACCTAAACCTAAACCTAAACCTAAACCTAAACCTAAACCTAAACCTAAACCTAAACCTAAACCTAAACCTAAACCTAAACCTAAACCTAAACCTAAACCTAAACCTAAACCTAAACCTAAACCCTAAACCTAAACCTAAACCTAAACCTAAACCTAAACCTAAACCTTAACCTAAACCTAAACCTAAACCTAAACCTAAACTTTAAACCTAAAACCTAAACCTAAACCCTAAACCTAAACCTAAACCTAAACCTAAACCTAAACCTAAACCTAAACCTAAACACAAACCTAAACCTAAACCCTAAACCTAAACCTAAACCTAAACCTAAACCTAAACCTAAGCCTAAACCTAAGCCTAAACCTAAACCTAAACCTAAACCTAAACCTAAACCCACAAACCTAAACCTAAACCTAAACCTAAACCTAAACCTAAACCTAAACCTAAACCTAAACCTAAACCTAAACCACAAACCTAAACCTAAACCTAAACCTAAACCTAAACCTAAACCCACAAACCTAAACCTAAACCTAAACCTAAACCTAAACCTAAACCTAAACCTAAACCTAAACCTAAACCTAAACCTAAACCTAAACCTAAACCTAAACCTAAACCTAAACCTAAACCAACCACAAACCTAAACCTAAACCTAAACCTAACCCATAAACCTAAACCTAAACCTAAACCTAAACCATAAACCTAAACCTAAACCTAAACCTAAACCTAAACCTAAACCTAAACCTAAACCCAAACCTAAACCTAAACCTAAACCTAACCTAAACCTAAACCTAAACCTAAACCTAAACCTAAACCTAAACCTAAACCTAAACCTAAACCTAAACCTAAACCTAAACCTAAACCTAAACCTAAACCTAAACCTAAACCTAAACCTAAACCTAAACCTAAACCTAAACCTAAACCTAACCTAAACCTAAACCTAAACCTAAACCTAAACCTAAACCTAAACCCAAACCTAAACCTAAACCTAAACCTAACACCTAAACCTAAACCTAAAACCTAAACCTAAACCTAAACCTAAACCTAAACCTAAGCCTAAACCTAAACCTAAACCTAAACCTAAACCTAAACCTAAACCTAAACCTAAACCTAAACCTAAACCTAAACCTAAACCTAAACCTAAACCTAAACCTAAACCTAAACCTAAGCCTAGACCCAAACCTAAACCTAAACCTAAACCTAAACCCAAACACACAAACCTAAACCTAGCTTATACCTTCTCCGTAAACCTAAACCTAAGCCACCTAAACACCAGCTAAACCTGACACAAACACAAACCTAAGCCTAAACCTAAACCTAAACCTAAACCTAAACCCAAACCCCAAACCTAACCCTACCTAAACCTAAACCTAAACCTAAAACCTAAACCTAAACCTAAACCTAAACCTAAACCCAAACCTAAACCTAAACCTAAACCTAAACCTAAACCTAAACCTAAACCTAACCCTAAACCTAAACCTAAACCTAAACCTAAACCTAAACCTAAACCTAAACCTAAACCTAAACCTAAACCTAAACCTAAACCTAAACCCAAACCTAAACCTAAACCTAAACCCAAACCTAAACCTAGCCTAAACCCCAACCTAACCCAAACCCAAACCTAAACCTAAGCCCTAAACCAAACCTAAACCTAAACCTAAACCTAAACCTAAACCTAAACCTAAACCTGCACCAAACCCAAACCCAAACCTAAACCTAAACCTAAACCTAAACCTAAACCTAAACCACAAGCCTAAACACAAACCTAAACCTAAACCACAAACACAAACACAAACCTACACCTAAACCTAAACCTAAACCTAAACCTAAACCTAAACCCTAAACCTAAACACAAACCACAAACACAAACCTAAGCCTAAACCTAAACCTAAACCTAAACCTAAATACAAACCTAAACACAACACAACACAAACCTAAACACAAACACAAACACAAACCTAAACTAAACCAAACACAAACACAAACCTAAACCTAAACACAAACACAAGCCTAGACTTACAAGCCTAAACACAAACACAAACCCAAACCTAAACCTAAACCTAAACCTAAACCTAAACACAAACCTACCCTAAACCCAAAACTCAAACCTAAACCTAGTAAACCTAAACCTAAACCTAAACACAAACACTTTCACAAGCCTAACTTAAACCTAAACCTAAACCTAAACCTAAGCCTAAACCTACACCAAGCCTAAACACCCACCCAAACACAAACACAAACACAAACACAAACCTAACCTGAAGCCTAAACCTACACAAACACAAACCTAAACCTAAACCTAAACCTAAACCTAAACCTAAACCTAAACCTAAAACAAACCTAAACCTAAACCTAAACCTAAACCTAAACCTAAACCTAAACCTAAACCACAAACCCAAACCTAAACCCAAACCTAAGCCTAAACCCAAACCCCGACCTAAACCTAAACCTAAACCCAAACCTAAACCTAAACCTAAACCAAACCTAAACCTAAACCTAAACCTAAACCTAAACCTAAACCTAAACCCAAACCTAAACCCAAACCTAAACCCAAACCCAAAACCCAAACCTAAGCCTAAACCTAAACCTAAACCTAAGCCTAAACCCCAACCCAAACCTAAACCCAAACCCAAACCAAACCCAACCCCAAACCTAAACCTAATCCTAAACCTAAACCCTAAACCTAAACCTAAACCTAAACCTAAACCTAAACCTAAACCTAAACCTAAACCTAAACCTAAACCTAAACCTAAACCTAAACCTAAACCTAAACCTAAACCTAAACCTAAACCTAAGCCTAAACCTAAGCCTAAACCTAACCAAACCCCAAACCTAAACCTAAACCTAAACCTAAACCTAAACCTAAACCTAAACCTAAACCTAAACCTAAGCCTAAACCTAAACCTAACCAAACCTAAACCTAAACCTAAACCTTAACCTAAACCTAAACCTAAACCTAAACCTAAACCTAAACCTAAACCTAAACCTAAATACAAACCTAAACCTAAACCTAAACCTAAACCTAAACCTAAACACAAGCCTAAACCTAAACCTAAACCTAGCAGCCTAAAACCTAAACCTAAACCTAAGCCTAAACCTAAACCTAAACACAAGCCTAAACCTAAACCTAAACCTAAACCTAAGCCTAAACCTAAGCCACAAACCTAAACCTAAACCTAAACCTAAACCTAAACCTAAACCTCGACCTAAACCTAAACCTAAACACAAACCTAAACACAAACCTAAACCTAAACCACTAAACCTAAACCTAAACCTAAACCTAAACCCTAAGCACAACCACAACCTAAACCTAAACCTAAACCTAAACCTAAACCTAAACCTAAACCTAAACCTAAGCCTAAACCTAAACCTAAACCTAAACCTAAACCCCAAACCTGAAACCTAGAAGCACAAGCCTAAACCTAACCAAACCTAAACCTAAACCAAACACAAACCTGGCTTCTAAACTAAACCTAAACCTAAACCTAAACCTAAACCTGGCTTTTAAACCTAAACACAAGCCTAAACACAAGCCTAAACCTAAACCTAAACCTCAACCTAAACCTAAACCTAAACCTAAACCTAAACCTAAACCTAAACCTAAACCTAAACCTGACCAAACCTAAACCTAAACCTAAACCTAAACCTAAACCTAAACCTAAACCACTAAACCTAAACCTAAACCTAAACCTAAACCTAAACCTAAACCTAACCCCAAAACACAAGCACAACCAAACCTAAAACCCACAACCTAAGCCTAAACCTAAACCTAAACCTAAGCCTAAGCCTAAACCTAAACCTAAACCCTGACACAAGCCTGACCTAAACCTAAACCTAAACCTAGAAGCACAAGCCACAAACCTAAGCCTAAACCTAAACCCTAAACCTAAACCAAACCTAAACCTAAACCCTAAACCTAAACCTAAACCTAAACCTAAACCTAAACCTAAACCTAAACCTAAACCTAAACCTAAACCTAAACCTAAACCTAAACCTAAACCTAAAACCTAAACCTAAACTAAACCTAAACCTAAAAGCCACAAGCCTAAAACCTAAACCCACAACCTAAACCTAAACCTAAACCTAAACCTAAACCTAAACCTAAACCAAACACAAACCTAAACCTAAACCTAAACCCAAAACACAAGCCTAAACCTAAACCTAAACCTAAACCTAGACCTAAACCTAAACCTAAACCTAAAACTGGCCTAAACCTGAAACCTAAACCTAAACACAAACCTAAACCTGAAGCCTAAGAAGCACAAACACAAACCTAAACCTAAACACAAACCTAAACCGACACAAACCACAAACCTAGGCCTAAACCCCTGCCTGTCTAAACCTAAACCTAAACCTAAACACAAGCCTAAACCTAAACCTAAACCTAAACCACAAACTTTATTCTAAACCTAAACCTAAACCCTAAACCTAAACCTAAACCTAAACCTAAACCTAAACCTAAACCTAAACTTCCAACCTAAACCTAAACCTAAACCTAAACCTAAACCTAAACCTAAACCTAAACCTAAACCTAAACCTAAGCCTAAAACCTAAACCTAAACCTAAACCTAAACCTAAACCCCAAACCAAACCTAAGCCTAAACCTAAACCTGGCTTAAACCTAAACCTAAACCTAAGCCTAAACCCCTAAACCTAAACCTAAACCTCGGCCTCAAACACAAACCTAAACCTAAACCTAAGCCTAAACCTAGGCACAAAACCTAAACCTAAACCTAAACCTAAACCTAAACCTAAACCAAACCTAAACCTAAACCTAAACCTAAACCTAAACCTAAACCTAAACCTAAACCTATGACCCAAACCTAAACCCCTAAACCTAAACCTAAACCTAAACCTAAGCCACAAACCTAAACCTAAACCTAAACCTAAACCTAAGCACAAACCCCTAAACCTAAACCTAAACCTAAACCTAAGCCTAAACCTAAACCCTAAACCTAAACCTAAACCTAAACCTAAACCTAAACCTAAACCTAAACCTAAACCTAAACCTAAACCTAAGCCTGACACCAACCTAAACCTAAACCTAAACCTAAACCTAAACCTAAACCTAAACCAACCTAAACCTAAACCTAAACCTAAACCTAAACCTAAACACAAACCTAAACCTAAACCTAAACCTAAACCTAAACCTAAACCTAAACCCTAAACCTAAACCTAGAAAACCTAAACCTAAACCTAAACCTAAACCTAAACCTAAGCCCTAAACCTAAACCTAAACACAAGCCTAAACCTAAACCTAAACCTAAGCCTGACACAAACCTAAACCCTAGCCTAAACCTGTTAAAAACCTAAACCTAAACCTAAACCTAAGCCTAAACCTAAACCTAAACCTAAACCCCGGCTCCCTAAACCCCTAAACCTAAACCTAAACCTAAGCCTAAACCTAAACCTAAACCTAAACCTAAACCTAAACCCTAAACCTAAACACCTAAACCTAAACCTTACAAACCTAAACCTAAACCTAAACCTAAACCTAAACCTAAACCTAAACCTAAACCTAAACCTAAACCTAAACCTAGCCTAAACCTAAACACAAAAACCTAAACCTAAACACAAACCTAAACCTAAACCTGAAGCCTAAACCTAAACCTAAACCTAAACCTAAACCTAAACCTAAACCTAAGCCTAAACCTAACACAAACACTAAACCTAAGCCTAAACCTAAACCTAAACCTAAACCTAAACCTAAACCTAAACCTAAACCTAAACCTAAACCTAAACCTAAACCCTAAACCACAAACCTAAACCTAAACCTAAACCTAAACCCCTACTTCCAAACACAAACACAAACCTAAACACAAGCCACAAACTAAACCTAAACACAAGCCTTAACCTAAACCTAAACCTAAACCTAAACCTAAGCCTAAACCTAAACCTAGCTTCCTAAACCTAAACCTAAACCTCGGCCTAAAACCTAAGCCTAAACCTAAACCTAAACCTAAACCTAAACCTAAACACAAGCCTAAACCTAAACCAAACCCAGCCTAAACCTAAACCTAAACCTAAACCTAAACCTAAAGCCTAAACCACAAACCTAAGCCTAAACCTAAACCTAAACCCACAACCTAAACCTAAACCTAAACCTAAACCTAAACCTAAACCCTAAACCTAAACCCTAGAAGAAGAAGAAAACCTAAGCCCTAAACCACAAACCTAAACCTAAACCTAAACCTAAACCCACAAACACAAACCTAAGCCTAAACCTAAGCCTAAACCTAAACCTAAACCTAAACCTAAGAAGCCTAAACCCTAAACCTAAACCTAGTAAACCCTAAACCTAAACCTAAACCTAAACCTAAACCTAAACCTAAACCTAAACCTAAACCAAACCTAAACCTAAACCTAAACCTAACCAAACCTAAACCTAAACACAAGCTACAACCTAAACCTAAACCTAAACCCTAAACCTAAACCTAAACCTAAACCTAAACCTAAACCTAAACCTAAACCCTAAACCTAAACCACAAACCTAAACCTAAACCTAAACCTAAACCTAAACCTAAACCTAAACCCTAAACCTAAACCTAAACCTAAACCTAAACCTAAACCTAAACCCTAAACCTAAACCTAAACCTAAACCACTGACCCTAAACCTAAACCTAAACCTAAACCTAAACCCACAACCCCTGACCTAAACCTAAACCTAAACCTAAACCTAGCCCTAAACCACTAAACCTAAACCTAAACCTAAACCTAAACCTAAACCTAAACCCTAAACCTAAACCTAAACCGCCTAAACCTAAACCTAAACCTAAACCTAAACCCTAAACCTAAACCTAAACCTAAACCTAAACCTAAACCCTAAACCTAAACCTAAACCTAAACCTAAACCTAAACCTAAACCTAAACCTAAACCTAACCCCAAACCTAAGCCTAAACCTAAACCTAAACCTAAACCTAAACCCTAAACCTAGCCTAAGCCTAAACCTAAACCTAAACCTAAACCTAAACCTAAACCTAAACCTAAACCTAAACCCTCCGCCTAAACCTAAGCCTAAACCTAAACCTAAACCTAAACCTAAACCTAAACCTAAACCTAAACCTAAACCCCAAACCTAAACCTAAACCCTAAACCTAAGCCTAAACCTAACCCCCAAACCTAAACCTAAACCTAAACCTAAGCCCCAAACCTAAACCTAAACCTAAACCTAAACCTAAACCTAAACCTAAACCTAAACCTAAACCTAAACCTAAACCTAAACCTAAACCTAAACCTAAACCTAAACCTAAACCTAAACCTAAACCTAACCAAACCTAAACACAAGCCTAAACCTAAACCTAAACCTAAACCTAAACCTAAACCTAAACCTAAACCTAAGCCACAAAACCCTAAACCTAAACCTAAACCTGAAGCCTAAACCTAAAACCTAAACCTAAACCTCAACCTAAACCTAAACCTAAACCTAAACCTAAACCTAAACCTAAACCTAAACCTAAACCTAAACCTAAACCTAAACCTAAACCTAAACCTAAACCTAAACCTAAACCTAAGCCTAAACCTAAACCTAAACCTAAACCTAAACCTAAACCTAAACCTAAACCTAAACCTAAACCTAAACCTAAACCTAAACCTAAACCTAAACCTAAACCTAGACCTAAACCTAAACCTAAACCTCGACCTAAACCTAAACCTAAACACAAACCTAAACCTAAACCTAAACCTAAACCTAAACCTAAACCTTAACCTAAACCTAAACCTAAACCTAAACCCTAAACCTGAAGCCTAAACCTAAACCTAAACCTAAACCTAAACCTAAACCTAAACCCTAAACCTAAACCTAAACCTAACCCTTAACCTAAACCTAAACCTAAACCTAAACCTAAACCTAAAACCACAAACACAAACCTAAACCACAACCTAAACCTAAACCTAAACCTAAAACCTAAACCTAAACCTAAACCTAAACCTACAACCTAAACCTAAACCTAAACCTAAACCTAAAACCTAAACCTTAAACCTAAACCTAAACCTAAGCCCCTACCTAAACCTAAACCTAAACTTAAAACCTAAACCTAAACCTAAACCTAAACCTAAACCTAAACCTAAACCACAAACCTAAACCCTAAACCTAAACCCTCGACCTAAACCTAAGCCTAAACCTAAACCTAAACCTAAACCTAAACCCTAAACCTAAACCTAAACCTAAACCCTAAACCTAAACCTAAACCTAAACCTAAACCTAAACCTAAACCTAAACCTAA
>JBAMMX010000088.1:0-27339 GCA_037126225.1 Dillenia turbinata
GATTACTTACAACTAATGATATTCGAAAGCACCCTACTCACATTGTCTGCAACAATCCTAGATATGCATTTCAAAACCATATTGCAATAAGAGATAGGACGAAAATCTGAAAGTGAAGTCGAATTATACTTTTTTGGGATGAGTGAAATGATTCAACTCCCTAAGAATAGGGTTGTGTCCGGGTCGGGTATCCAAACCCGAACACACTATTTTAACCCGAACCCGAGATATCCGAGTTATTATTTTTTGCCTTGATCCCGAACCCAAGTAAATTAATTTGATTCGAGCAGGTACTCTAACTTGAATCAGCATTCAAATGCGAGAGAGAGAGAGAGAGAGAGAGAGAGAGAGAGAGAGAGAGAAGGGTTTTCTAAAAGAAATATATATATTTATATATGTCATTACAGAACTTTTTTGCCTTAATTCCATTTTTACCCTTATAAATATAACATATTTATAAATTTATCAGAGTTAATTCGGGTGTGTTAGGTTAATTTAGGTTTTTTAATTCCTCTCAAACTCGTCCCGATATAATAAAAAATCTAAATTAATCCGACCAGAACACATTGGGTTCAGATGGGTTATAGGTTTTGTTAGGATCGAATCTAGCCCTACCGAAAAAGATGCTTATGATAAAAAAAATCCAATACAACCCCTGTAACCTCACACCCCATGATATCCTAACTAGATTTGAAGAACTTAACATCGTACCCATCTAGACCCAAAGCCTCATGCTTATCCAAGGAGAACATAGTATCCTTCACCTCTGTCCCCACCACCGGAGCAGTTAGAGACTAAATCTGGCCATCAAATAATTTCCTAACTAGGGTTTAGAGTTTAAGATTTGGGGTTTGTGGTTTGTGGTTTGGGGTTCGGAATTTGGGTTTAGGGTTTAGGGTTTAGGGTTTAAGGTTTAGGGTCTAGGGTCTAGGGTCTGGGGTTTGGGGTATGGGGTTTGGGGTTTGGGGTTTGGGGTTTGGGGGTTTTGGGGTTTGGGGTTTGGGGTTTGGGGTTTGGGGTTTGGGGTTTGGGGTTTGGGGTTAGGTTTAGGTTTAGGGTTTGGGGTTTGGGGTTTGGGGTTTGGTGTTTGGGGTTTGGGGTTTGGGTTTAGGGTTTAGGGTTTGGGGTTTAGGGTTTAGGGTTTAGGGTTTAGGGTTTAGGGTTTAGGGTTTAGGGTTTAGGGTTTAGGGTTTAGGGTTTAGGGTTTAGGGTTTAGGGTTTAGGGTTTAGGGTTTAGGGTTTAGGGTTTAGGGTTTAGGGTTTAGGGTTTAGGGTTTAGGGTTTAGGGTTTAGGGTTTAGGGTTTAGAGTTTAGGGTTTAAGGTTTAAGATTTAGGGTTTAAGGTTGAGGTATTTAAAATTTAAGATTTAGATTTAAGATTTAAGTTTAGGTTTAAGATTTAAGATTTAAGATTTAAGATTTAGGATTTAAGTTTAAAATTTAAATTTTAAAATTTAAAATTTAAGATTTAAAATTTAAAATTTAAATTTTAAATTTAAAATTTAAATTTTAAAATTTAAGATTTAAAATTTAAAATTTAAAATTTAAAATTTAAAATTTAAAATTTAAAATTTAAAATTTAAAATTTAAAATTTAAAATTTAAAATTTAAAATTTAAAATTTAAAATTTAAAATTTAAAATTTAAAATTTAAATTTAAAATTTAAAATTTAAAATTTAAAATTTAAATTTAAATTTAAAATTTAAAATTTAAATTTAAAATTTAAAATTTAAAATTTAAAATTTAAATTTAAAATTTAAAATTTAAAATTTAAAATTTAAAATTTAAAATTTAAAATTTAAAATTTAAAATTTAAATTTAAAATTTAAAATTTAAAATTTAAAATTTAAAATTTAAAATTTAAAATTTAAAATTTAAAATTTAAAATTTAAAATTTAAAATTTAAAATTTAAAATTTAAAATTTAAAATTTAAAATTTAAAATTTAAAATTTAAAATTTAAAATTTAAATTTAAAATTTAAAATTTAAAATTTAAAATTTAAAATTTAAAATTTAAGAATTTAAAATTTAAAATTTAAAATTTAAAATTTAAAATTTAAAATTTAAAATTTAAAATTTAAAATTTAAATTTAAAATTTAAAATTTAAAATTTAAAATTTAAAATTTAAAATTTAAAATTTAAAATTTAAAATTTAAAATTTAAAATTTAAAATTTAAAATTTAAAATTTAAAATTTAAAATTTAAAATTTAAAATTTAAAATTTAAAATTTAAAATTTAAAATTTAAAATTTAAAATTTAAAATTTAAAATTTAAATTTAAAATTTAAAATTTAAAATTTAAAATTTAAAATTTAAAATTTAAAATTTAAAATTTAAAATTTAAAATTTAAAATTTAAAATTTAAAATTTAAAATTTAAATTTAAAATTTAAAATTTAAAATTTAAAATTTAAAATTTAAAATTTAAAATTTAAAATTTAAAATTTAAAATTTAAAATTTAAAATTTAAATTTAAAATTTAAAATTTAAAATTTAAAATTTAAAATTTAAAATTTAAAATTTAAATTTAAAATTTAAAATTTAAAATTTAAATTTAAAATTTAAAATTTAAAATTTAAATTTAAAATTTAAAATTTAAAATTTAAAATTTAAAATTTAAAATTTAAAATTTAAAATTTAAAATTTAAAATTTAAAATTTAAAATTTAAAATTTAAAATTTAAAATTTAAAATTTAAAATTTAAATTTAAAATTTAAAATTTAAAATTTAAAATTTAAAATTTAAAATTTAAAATTTAAAATTTAAATTTAAAATTTAAAATTTAAAATTTAAAATTTAAAATTTAAATTTAAAATTTAAATTTAAAATTTAAAATTTAAAATTTAAAATTTAAAATTTAAAATTTAAAATTTAAAATTTAAAATTTAAAATTTAAAATTTAAAATTTAAAATTTAAATTTAAAATTTAAAATTTAAAATTTAAAATTTAAAATTTAAAATTTAAATTTAAAATTTAAAATTTAAAATTTAAAATTTAAAATTTAAAATTTAAAATTTAAAATTTAAAATTTAAAATTTAAAATTTAAAATTTAAATTTAAAATTTAAAATTTAAAATTTAAAATTTAAAATTTAAAATTTAAAATTTAAAATTTAAAATTTAAAATTTAAATTTAAAATTTAAAATTTAAAATTTAAATTTAAAATTTAAAATTTAAAATTTAAAATTTAAAATTTAAAATTTAAAATTTAAAATTTAAAATTTAAAATTTAAAATTTAAATTTAAAATTTAAAATTTAAAATTTAAAATTTAAAATTTAAAATTTAAAATTTAAATTTAAAATTTAAAATTTAAAATTTAAAATTTAAAATTTAAAATTTAAAATTTAAAATTTAAAATTTAAAATTTAAAATTTAAATTTAAAATTTAAAATTTAAAATTTAAAATTTAAAATTTAAATTTAAAATTTAAAATTTAAAATTTAAAATTTAAAATTTAAAATTTAAAATTTAAAATTTAAAATTTAAAATTTAAAATTTAAAATTTAAAATTTAAATTTAAAATTTAAAATTTAAAATTTAAAATTTAAAATTTAAAATTTAAAATTTAAAATTTAAAATTTAAAATTTAAAATTTAAAATTTAAAATTTAAAATTTAAAATTTAAAATTTAAAATTTAAAATTTAAAATTTAAAATTTAAAATTTAAAATTTAAAATTTAAAATTTAAAATTTAAAATTTAAAATTTAAAATTTAAAATTTAAAATTTAAAATTTAAAATTTAAAATTTAAAATTTAAAATTTAAAATTTAAAATTTAAATTTAAAATTTAAAATTTAAAATTTAAAATTTAAAATTTAAAATTTAAAATTTAAAATTTAAAATTTAAAATTTAAATTTAAAATTTAAAATTTAAAATTAAAATTTAAAATTTAAAATTTAAAATTTAAATTTAAAATTTAAAATTTAAAATTTAAAATTTAAAATTTAAAATTTAAAATTTAAAATTTAAAATTTAAATTTAAAATTTAAAATTTAAAATTTAAAATTTAAAATTTAAAATTTAAAATTTAAAATTAAAATTTAAAATTTAAAATTTAAAATTTAAAATTTAAAATTTAAAATTTAAAATTTAAAATTTAAAATTTAAAATTTAAAATTTAAAATTTAAAATTTAAAATTTAAAATTTAAAATTTAAAATTTAAAATTTAAAATTTAAAATTTAAAATTTAAAATTTAAAATTTAAAATTTAAAATTTAAAATTTAAAATTTAAAATTTAAAATTTAAAATTTAAAATTTAAAATTTAAAATTTAAAATTTAAAATTTAAAATTTAAAATTTAAAATTTAAAATTTAAAATTTAAAATTTAAAATTTAAAATTTAAAATTTAAATTTAAAATTTAAAATTTAAAATTTAAAATTTAAAATTTAAAATTTAAAATTTAAAATTTAAAATTTAAAATTTAAAATTTAAAATTTAAAATTTAAAATTTAAAATTTAAAATTTAAAATTTAAAATTTAAAATTTAAATTTAAAATTTAAAATTTAAAATTTAAATTTAAAATTTAAAATTTAAAATTTAAAATTTAAAATTTAAAATTTAAAATTTAAAATTTAAAATTTAAAATTTAAAATTTAAAATTTAAAATTTAAAATTTAAAATTTAAAATTTAAAATTTAAATTTAAAATTTAAAATTTAAAATTTAAAATTTAAAATTTAAAATTTAAAATTTAAAATTTAAAATTTAAAATTTAAAATTTAAAATTTAAAATTTAAAATTTAAAATTTAAAATTTAAAATTTAAAATTTAAAATTTAAAATTTAAAATTTAAAATTTAAAATTTAAAATTTAAATTTAAAATTTAAAATTTAAAATTTAAAATTTAAATTTTAAAATTTAAAATTTAAAATTTAAAATTTAAAATTTAAAATTTAAAATTTAAAATTTAAAATTTAAAATTTAAAATTTAAAATTTAAAATTTAAAATTTAAAATTTAAAATTTAAAATTTAAAATTTAAAATTTAAAATTTAAAATTTAAAATTTAAAATTTAAAATTTAAAATTTAAAATTTAAAATTTAAAATTTAAAATTTAAAATTTAAAATTTAAAATTTAAAATTTAAAATTTAAAATTTAAAATTTAAAATTTAAAATTTAAAATTTAAATTTAAAATTTAAAATTTAAATTTAAAATTTAAAATTTAAAATTTAAAATTTAAAATTTAAAATTTAAAATTTAAAATTTAAAATTTAAAATTTAAAATTAAAATTAAAATTTAAAATTTAAAATTTAAAATTTAAAATTTAAAATTTAAAATTTAAAATTTAAAATTTAAAATTTAAAATTTAAAATTTAAAATTTAAAATTTAAAATTTAAAATTAAAATTTAAAATTTAAAATTTAAAATTTAAAATTTAAAATTTAAAATTTAAAATTTAAAATTTAAAATTTAAAATTTAAAATTTAAAATTTAAAATTTAAAATTTAAAATTTAAAATTTAAAATTTAAAATTTAAAATTTAAAATTTAAAATTTAAAATTTAAAATTTAAATTTAAAATTTAAAATTTAAAATTTAAAATTTAAAATTTAAAATTTAAAATTTAAAATTTAAAATTTAAATTTAAAATTTAAATTTAAATTTAAAATTTAAAATTTAAAATTTAAAATTTAAAATTTAAAATTTAAAATTTAAAATTTAAAATTTAAAATTTAAAATTAAAATTTAAAATTTAAAATTTAAAATTTAAAATTTAAAATTTAAAATTTAAAATTTAAAATTTAAAATTTAAAATTTAAAATTTAAAATTTAAAATTTAAAATTTAAATTTAAAATTTAAAATTTAAAATTTAAAATTTAAAATTTAAAATTTAAAATTTAAAATTTAAAATTTAAATTTAAAATTTAAAATTTAAAATTTAAATTTAAAATTTAAAATTTAAAATTTAAAATTTAAAATTTAAAATTTAAAATTTAAAATTTAAAATTTAAAATTTAAAATTTAAAATTTAAAATTTAAAATTTAAAATTTAAAATTTAAAATTTAAAATTTAAAATTCAAAATTTAAAATTTAAAATTTAAAATTTAAAATTTAAGAATTTAATGAATTTAAAATTTATTAAATTTAAAATTTTAAAATTTAAAATTTAAAATTTAAAATTTAAAATTTAAAATTTAAAATTTAGAATTAAAATTTAAAATTTAAAATTTAAAATTTAAAATTTAAAATTTAAAATTTAAAATTTAAAATTTAAAATTTAAAATTTAAAATTTAAAATTTAAAATTTAAAATTTAAAATTTAAAATTTAAAATTTAAAATTAAAATTTAAAATTTAAAATTTAAAATTTAAAATTTAAAATTTAAAATTTAAAATTTAAAATTTAAAATTTAAAATTTAAAATTTAATTTAATTTAAAATTTAAAATTTAAAATTTAAAATTTAAAATTTAAAATTTAAAATTTAAATTTAAAATTTAAAATTTAAAATTTAAAATTTAAAATTTAAAATTTAAAATTTAAAATTTAAATTTAAAATTTAAAATTTAAAATTTAAAATTTAAAATTTAAAATTTAAAATTTAAATTTAAAATTTAAAATTTAAAATTTAAAATTTAAAATTTAAATTTAAAATTTAAAATTTAAAATTTAAATTTAAAATTTAAAATTTAAAATTTAAAATTTAAATTTAAAATTTAAAATTTAAAATTTAAAATTTAAAATTTAAAATTTAAAAAATTTAAAATTTAAAATTTAAAATTTAAAATTTAAAATTTAAAATTTAAAATTAAAATTTAAAATTTAAAATTTAAAATTTAAAATTTAAAATTTAAATTTAAAATTTAAAATTTAAAATTTAAAATTTAAAATTTAAAATTTAAAATTTAAAATTTAAAATTTAAAATTAAAATTTAAAATTTAAAATTTAAAATTTAAAATTTAAAATTTAAAATTTAAATTTAAATTTAAAATTTAAAATTTAAAATTTAAAATTTAAAATTTAAAATTTAAAATTTAAAATTAAAATTTAAAATTTAAAATTTAAAATTTAAAATTTAAAATTTAAAATTTAAATTTAAAATTTAAAATTTAAAATTTAAATTTAAAATTTAAAATTTAAAATTTAAAATTTAAAATTTAAAATTTAAAATTTAAAATTTAAAATTTAAAATTTAAAATTTAAAATTTAAAATTTAAAATTTAAAATTTAAAATTTAAAATTTAAAATTTAAAATTTAAATTTAAAATTTAAAATTTAAAATTTAAAATTTAAAATTTAAAATTTAAAATTTAAAATTTAAAATTTAAAATTTAAAATTTAAAATTTAAATTTAAAATTTAAAATTTAAAATTTAAAATTTAAAATTTAAAATTTAAAATTTAAAATTTAAAATTTAAAATTTAAAATTTAAAATTTAAAATTTAAAATTTAAAATTTAAAATTTAAAATTTAAATTTAAAATTTAAATTAAAATTTAAAATTTAAATTTAAATTTAAAATTTAAAATTTAAAATTTAAAATTTAAAATTTAAAATTTAAAATTTAAAATTTAAAATTTAAAATTTAAAATTTAAAATTTAAAATTTAAAATTTAAAATTTAAAATTTAAAATTTAAAATTTAAAATTTAAATTTAAAATTTAAAATTTAAAATTTAAAATTTAAAATTTAAAATTTAAAATTTAAAATTTAAAATTTAAAATTTAAATTTAAAATTTAAAATTTAAAATTTAAAATTTAAAATTTAAAATTTAAAATTTAAAATTTAAAATTTAAAATTTAAAATTTAAAATTTAAAATTTAAAATTTAAATTTAAAATTTAAAATTTAAAATTTAAAATTTAAAATTTAAAATTTAAAATTTAAAATTTAAAATTTAAAATTTAAAATTTAAAATTTAAAATTTAAAATTTAAAATTTAAAATTTAAAATTTAAAATTTAAAATTTAAATTTAAAATTTAAAATTTAAAATTTAAAATTTAAAATTTAAATTTAAAATTTAAAATTTAAAATTTAAAATTTAAAATTTAAAATTTAAAATTTAAAATTTAAAATTTAAAATTTAAAATTTAAAATTTAAAATTTAAAATTTAAAATTTAAAATTTAAAATTTAAAATTTAAAATTTAAAATTTAAAATTTAAAATTTAAAATTTAAAATTTAAAATTTAAAATTTAAAATTTAAAATTTAAAATTTAAAATTTAAATTTAAAATTTAAAATTTAAAATTTAAAATTTAAAATTTAAAATTTAAAATTTAAAATTAAAATTTAAATTTAAAATTTAAAATTTAAAATTTAAAATTTAAAATTTAAAATTTAAAATTTAAAATTTAAAATTTAAAATTTAAAATTTAAAATTTAAAATTTAAAATTTAAAATTTAAAATTTAAAATTTAAAATTTAAAATTTAAAATTTAAAATTTAAAATTTAAAATTTAAAATTTAAAATTTAAAATTTAAAATTTAAAATTTAAAATTTAAAATTTAAAATTTAAAATTTAAATTTAAAATTTAAAATTTAAAATTTAAAATTTAAAATTTAAAATTTAAAATTTAAAATTTAAAATTTAAAATTTAAAATTTAAAATTTAAAATTTAAAATTTAAAATTTAAAATTTAAAATTTAAAATTTAAAATTTAAATTTAAATTTAAAATTTAAATTTAAAATTTAAAATTTAAAATTTAAAATTTAAAATTTAAAATTTAAAATTTAAAATTTAAATTTAAAATTTAAAATTTAAATTTAAAATTTAAAATTTAAAATTTAAAATTTAAAATTTAAAATTTAAAATTTAAAATTTAAAATTTAAATTTAAAATTTAAAATTTAAAATTTAAAATTTAAAATTTAAATTTAAAATTTAAATTTAAAATTTAAATTTAAAATTTAAAATTTAAATTTAAAATTTAAATTTAAAATTTAAAATTTAAAATTTAAAATTTAAAATTTAAAATTTAAAATTTAAAATTTAAAATTTAAAATTTAAAATTTAAAATTTAAAATTTAAAATTTAAAATTTAAAATTTAAAATTTAAATTTAAAATTTAAAATTTAAAATTTAAAATTTAAAATTTAAAATTTAAAATTTAAAATTTAAAATTTAAAATTTAAAATTTAAAATTTAAAATTTAAAATTTAAAATTTAAAATTTAAAATTTAAAATTTAAAATTTAAAATTTAAAATTTAAAATTTAAATTTAAAATTTAAAATTTAAAATTTAAATTTAAAATTTAAAATTTAAAATTTAAAATTTAAAATTTAAATTTAAAATTTAAAATTTAAAATTTAAAATTTAAAATTTAAAATTTAAAATTTAAAATTTAAAATTTAAAATTTAAAATTTAAAATTTAAAATTTAAAATTTAAAATTTAAAATTTAAAATTTAAAATTTAAAATTTAAAATTTAAAATTTAAAATTTAAAATTTAAAATTTAAAATTTAAAATTTAAAATTTAAAATTTAAAATTTAAATTTAAAATTTAAAATTTAAAATTTAAAATTTAAAATTTAAAATTTAAAATTTAAAATTTAAATTTAAAATTTAAAATTTAAAATTTAAAATTTAAAATTTAAAATTTAAAATTTAAAATTTAAAATTTAAAATTAAAATTTAAATTTAAAATTTAAAATTTAAAATTTAAAATTTAAAATTTAAAATTTAAAATTTAAAATTTAAAATTTAAAATTTAAAATTTAAAATTTAAAATTTAAAATTTAAAATTTAAAATTTAAAATTTAAAATTTAAAATTTAAAATTTAAAATTTAAAATTTAAAATTTAAAATTTAAAATTTAAAATTTAAAATTTAAAATTTAAAATTTAAAATTTAAAATTTAAAATTTAAAATTTAAAATTTAAAATTTAAAATTTAAAATTTAAATTTAAAATTTAAAATTTAAAATTTAAAATTTAAATTTAAAATTTAAATTTAAATTTAAATTTAAAATTTAAATTTAAAATTTAAAATTTAAAATTTAAAATTTAAAATTTAAAATTTAAATTTAAAATTTAAAATTTAAAATTTAAAATTTAAAATTTAAAATTTAAAATTTAAAATTTAAAATTTAAAATTTAAAATTTAAAATTTAAAATTTAAAATTTAAAATTTAAAATTTAAAATTTAAAATTTAAAATTTAAAATTTAAATTTAAAATTTAAAATTTAAAATTTAAAATTTAAAATTTAAAATTTAAAATTTAAAATTTAAAATTTAAAATTTAAAATTTAAAATTTAAAATTTAAAATTTAAAATTTAAAATTTAAAATTTAAAATTTAAAATTTAAATTTAAAATTTAAAATTTAAAATTTAAAATTTAAAATTTAAAATTTAAAATTTAAATTTAAATTTAAAATTTAAAATTTAAAATTTAAAATTTAAAATTTAAAATTTAAAATTTAAAATTTAAAATTTAAAATTTAAAATTTAAATTTAAAATTTAAAATTTAAAATTTAAAATTTAAAATTTAAAATTTAAAATTTAAAATTTAAAATTTAAAATTTAAAATTTAAAATTTAAATTTAAAATTTAAAATTTAAATTTAAAATTTAAAATTTAAAATTTAAAATTTAAAATTTAAAATTTAAAATTTAAAATTTAAAATTTAAAATTTAAAATTTAAAATTTAAAATTTAAAATTTAAAATTTAAAATTTAAAATTTAAAATTTAAAATTTAAAATTTAAAATTTAAAATTTAAAATTTAAAATTTAAAATTTAAAATTTAAAATTTAAAATTTAAATTTAAAATTTAAAATTTAAAATTTAAAATTTAAAATTTAAAATTTAAAATTTAAAATTTAAAATTTAAAATTTAAAATTTAAAATTTAAAATTTAAAATTTAAAATTTAAAATTTAAAATTTAAAATTTAAAATTTAAAATTTAAAATTTAAAATTTAAAATTTAAATTTAAATTTAAAATTAAAATTTAAAATTTAAAATTTAAAATTTAAAATTTAAAATTTAAAATTTAAAATTTAAAATTTAAAATTTAAAATTTAAAATTTAAAATTTAAAATTTAAAATTTAAAATTTAAAATTTAAAATTTAAAATTTAAAATTTAAAATTAAAATTTAAAATTTAAAATTTAAAATTTAAAATTTAAAATTTAAAATTTAAAATTTAAAATTTAAAATTTAAAATTTAAAATTTAAAATTTAAAATTTAAAATTTAAAATTTAAAATTTAAAATTTAAAATTTAAAATTTAAAATTTAAAATTTAAAATTTAAAATTTAAAATTTAAAATTTAAAATTTAAAATTTAAAATTTAAAATTTAAAATTTAAAATTTAAAATTTAAAATTTAAAATTTAAAATTTAAAATTTAAAATTAAAATTTAAAATTTAAAATTTAAAATTTAAAATTTAAAATTTAAAATTTAAAATTTAAAATTTAAAATTTAAATTTAAAATTTAAAATTTAAAATTTAAAATTTAAAATTTAAAATTTAAAATTTAAAATTTAAAATTTAAAATTTAAAATTTAAAATTTAAAATTTAAAATTTAAAATTTAAAATTTAAAATTTAAAATTTAAAATTTAAAATTTAAAATTTAAAATTTAAAATTTAAAATTTAAATTTAAAATTTAAAATTTAAAATTTAAAATTTAATTTAAAATTTAAAATTTAAAATTTAAAATTTAAAATTTAAAATTTAAAATTTAAAATTTAAAATTTAAAATTTAAAATTTAAAATTTAAAATTTAAAATTTAAAATTTAAAATTTAAATTTAAAATTTAAAATTTAAAATTTAAAATTTAAAATTTAAAATTTAAAATTTAAAATTTAAAATTTAAAATTTAAAATTTAAAATTTAAAATTTAAAATTTAAAATTTAAAATTTAAAATTTAAAATTTAAAATTTAAAATTTAAAATTTAAAATTTAAAATTTAAAATTTAAAATTTAAAATTTAAAATTTAAAATTTAAAATTTAAAATTTAAATTTAAAATTTAAAATTTAAAATTTAAAATTTAAAATTTAAAATTTAAATTTAAAATTTAAAATTTAAAATTTAAAATTTAAAATTTAAAATTTAAAATTTAAAATTTAAAATTTAAAATTTAAAATTTAAAATTTAAAATTTAAAATTTAAAATTTAAAATTTAAAATTTAAAATTTAAAATTTAAAATTTAAAATTTAAAATTTAAAATTTAAAATTTAAAATTTAAAATTTAAAATTTAAAATTTAAAATTTAAAATTTAAAATTTAAAATTTAAAATTTAAATTTAAAATTTAAAATTTAAATTTAAAATTTAAAATTTAAATTTAAAATTTAAAATTTAAAATTTAAAATTTAAAATTTAAAATTTAAATTTAAAATTTAAATTTAAATTTAAAATTTAAAATTTAAAATTTAAAATTTAAAATTTAAAATTTAAAATTTAAAATTTAAAATTTAAAATTTAAAATTTAAATTTAAAATTTAAAATTTAAAATTTAAATTTAAAATTTAAAATTTAAAATTTAAAATTTAAAATTTAAAATTTAAAATTTAAAATTTAAAATTTAAATTTAAAATTTAAAATTTAAAATTTAAAATTTAAAATTTAAAATTTAAAATTTAAAATTTAAAATTTAAAATTTAAAATTTAAAATTTAAAATTTAAATTTAAAATTTAAAATTTAAAATTTAAAATTTAAAATTTAAATTTAAAATTTAAAATTTAAAATTTAAAATTTAAAATTTAAAATTTAAAATTTAAAATTTAAAATTTAAATTTAAAATTTAAAATTTAAAATTTAAAATTTAAAATTTAAAATTTAAAATTTAAAATTTAAATTTAAAATTTAAAATTTAAAATTTAAAATTTAAAATTTAAAATTTAAAATTTAAAATTTAAAATTTAAAATTTAAAATTTAAAATTTAAAATTTAAAATTTAAAATTTAAAATTTAAAATTTAAAATTTAAAATTTAAAATTTAAAATTTAAAATTTAAAATTTAAAATTTAAAATTTAAAATTTAAAATTTAAAATTTAAAATTTAAAATTTAAAATTTAAAATTTAAATTTAAAATTTAAAATTTAAAATTTAAATTTAAAATTTAAAATTTAAAATTTAAAATTTAAAATTTAAATTTAAAATTTAAAATTTAAAATTTAAAATTTAAAATTTAAAATTTAAAATTTAAAATTTAAAATTTAAAATTTAAAATTTAAAATTTAAAATTTAAAATTTAAAATTTAAAATTTAAAATTTAAAATTTAAAATTTAAAATTTAAAATTTAAAATTTAAAATTTAAATTTAAAATTTAAAATTTAAAATTTAAAATTTAAAATTTAAAATTTAAAATTTAAAATTTAAAATTTAAAATTTAAAATTTAAAATTTAAAATTTAAAATTTAAAATTTAAAATTTAAAATTTAAAATTTAAAATTTAAAATTTAAAATTTAAAATTTAAAATTTAAAATTTAAAATTTAAAATTTAAAATTTAAAATTTAAAATTTAAAATTTAAAATTTAAAATTTAAAATTTAAAATTTAAAATTTAAAATTTAAAATTTAAAATTTAAATTTAAAATTTAAAATTTAAAATTAAAATTTAAAATTTAAAATTTAAAATTTAAAATTTAAAATTTTTAAAATTTAAATTTAAATTTAAAATTTAAAATTTAAAATTTAAAATTTAAAATTTAAAATTTAAAATTTAAAATTTAAATTTAAATTTAAAATTTAAAATTTAAAATTTAAAATTTAAATTTAAAATTTAAAATTTAAAATTTAAAATTTAAAATTTAAAATTTAAAATTTAAAATTTAAAATTTAAAATTTAAAATTTAAAATTTAAATTTAAAATTTAAAATTTAAAATTTAAAATTAAAATTTAAAATTTAAAATTTAAAATTTAAAATTTAAAATTTAAAATTTAAATTTAAAATTTAAAATTTAAAATTTAAAATTTAAAATTTAAAATTTAAAATTTAAAATTTAAAATTTAAAATTTAAATTTAAATTTAAAATTTAAAATTTAAAATTTAAAATTTAAAATTTAAAATTTAAAATTTAAAATTTAAAATTTAAAATTTAAAATTTAAAATTTAAAATTTAAAATTTAAAATTTAAAATTTAAAATTTAAATTTAAAATTTAAAATTTAAAATTTAAAATTTAAAATTTAAAATTTAAAATTTAAAATTTAAAATTTAAAATTTAAAATTTAAAATTTAAAATTTAAAATTTAAAATTTAAAATTTAAAATTTAAAATTTAAAATTTAAATTTAAAATTTAAAATTTAAAATTTAAAATTTAAAATTTAAATTTAAAATTTAAAATTTAAAATTTAAAATTTAAAATTTAAAATTTAAAATTTAAAATTTAAAATTTAAAATTTAAAATTTAAATTTAAAATTTAAAATTTAAAATTTAAATTTAAAATTTAAAATTTAAAATTTAAAATTTAAAATTTAAAATTTAAAATTTAAAATTTAAAATTTAAAATTTAAAATTTAAAATTTAAAATTTAAAATTTAAAATTTAAAATTTAAAATTTAAAATTTAAAATTTAAAATTTAAAATTTAAAATTTAAAATTTAAAATTTAAAATTTAAAATTTAAAATTTAAAATTTAAAATTAAAATTTAAAATTTAAAATTTAAATTTAAAATTTAAATTTAAAATTTAAAATTTAAAATTTAAAATTTAAAATTTAAATTTAAAATTTAAAATTTAAAATTTAAAATTTAAAATTTAAAATTTAAAATTTAAAATTTAAAATTTAAAATTTAAAATTTAAAATTTAAAATTTAAAATTTAAAATTTAAAATTTAAAATTTAAAATTTAAAATTTAAAATTTAAAATTTAAAATTTAAAATTTAAAATTTAAATTTAAAATTTAAATTTAAAATTTAAAATTTAAAATTTAAAATTTAAAATTTAAAATTTAAAATTTAAAATTTAAAATTTAAAATTTAAAATTTAAAATTTAAAATTTAAATTTAAAATTTAAAATTTAAAATTTAAAATTTAAAATTTAAAATTTAAAATTTAAAATTTAAAATTTAAAATTTAAAATTTAAAATTTAAAATTTAAAATTTAAAATTTAAAATTTAAAATTTAAAATTTAAAATTTAAAATTTAAAATTTAAAATTTAAAATTTAAAATTTAAAATTTAAAATTTAAAATTTAAAATTTAAAATTTAAAATTTAAAATTTAAAATTTAAAATTTAAAATTTAAAATTTAAAATTTAAAATTTAAAATTTAAAATTTAAAATTTAAAATTTAAAATTTAAAATTTAAAATTTAAAATTTAAAATTTAAAATTTAAAATTTAAAATTTAAAATTTAAAATTTAAAATTTAAAATTTAAAATTTAAAATTTAAAATTTAAAATTTAAAATTTAAAATTTAAAATTTAAAATTTAAAATTTAAAATTTAAAATTTAAAATTTAAATTTAAAATTTAAAATTTAAAATTTAAAATTTAAAATTTAAAATTTAAAATTTAAAATTTAAAATTTAAATTTAAAATTTAAAATTTAAAATTTAAAATTTAAAATTTAAAATTTAAATTTAAAATTTAAAATTTAAAATTTAAAATTTAAAATTTAAAATTTAAAATTTAAAATTTAAAATTTAAATTTAAAATTTAAAATTTAAAATTTAAAATTTAAAATTTAAAATTTAAAATTTAAAATTTAAAATTTAAAATTTAAAATTTAAAATTTAAAATTTAAAATTTAAAATTTAAAATTTAAAATTTAAAATTTAAAATTTAAAATTTAAAATTTAAAATTTAAAATTTAAAATTTAAAATTTAAAATTTAAAATTTAAAATTTAAAATTTAAAATTTAAAATTTAAAATTTAAAATTTAAAATTTAAAATTTAAAATTTAAAATTTAAAATTTAAAATTTAAAATTTAAAATTTAAAATTTAAAATTTAAAATTTAAAATTTAAAATTTAAAATTTAAAATTTAAAATTTAAAATTTAAAATTTAAAATTTAAAATTTAAAATTTAAAATTTAAAATTTAAAATTTAAAATTTAAAATTTAAAATTTAAAATTTAAAATTTAAAATTTAAAATTTAAAATTTAAAATTTAAAATTTAAAATTTAAAATTTAAAATTTAAAATTTAAAATTTAAAATTTAAAATTTAAAATTTAAAATTTAAAATTTAAAATTTAAAATTTAAAATTTAAAATTTAAAATTTAAAATTTAAAATTTAAAATTTAAAATTTAAAATTTAAAATTTAAAATTTAAAATTTAAAATTTAAAATTTAAAATTTAAAATTTAAAATTTAAAATTTAAAATTTAAAATTTAAAATTTAAAATTTAAAATTTAAAATTTAAAATTTAAAATTTAAAATTTAAAATTTAAAATTTAAAATTTAAAATTTAAAATTTAAAATTTAAAATTTAAAATTTAAAATTTAAATTTAAAATTTAAAATTTAAAATTTAAAATTTAAAATTTAAAATTTAAATTTAAAATTTAAAATTTAAAATTTAAAATTTAAAATTTAAAATTTAAAATTTAAAATTTAAAATTTAAAATTTAAAATTTAAAATTTAAAATTTAAAATTTAAAATTTAAAATTTAAAATTTAAAATTTAAAATTTAAAATTTAAAATTTAAAATTTAAAATTTAAAATTTAAAATTTAAAATTTAAAATTTAAAATTTAAAATTTAAATTTAAAATTTAAAATTTAAAATTTAAAATTTAAAATTTAAATTTAAATTTAAAATTTAAAATTTAAAATTTAAAATTTAAAATTTAAATTTAAAATTTAAAATTTAAAATTTAAATTTAAAATTTAAAATTTAAAATTTAAAATTTAAAATTTAAAATTTAAAATTTAAAATTTAAAATTTAAAATTTAAAATTTAAAATTTAAAATTTAAAATTTAAAATTTAAAATTTAAAATTTAAAATTTAAAATTTAAAATTTAAAATTTAAAATTTAAAATTTAAAATTTAAAATTTAAAATTTAAAATTTAAAATTTAAATTTAAAATTTAAAATTTAAAATTTAAAATTTAAAATTTAAAATTTAAAATTTAAAATTTAAAATTTAAAATTTAAAATTTAAAATTTAAAATTTAAAATTTAAAATTTAAATTTAAAATTTAAAATTTAAAATTTAAAATTTAAAATTTAAAATTTAAAATTTAAAATTTAAAATTTAAAATTTAAAATTTAAAATTTAAAATTTAAAATTTAAATTTAAAATTTAAAATTTAAAATTTAAAATTTAAAATTTAAAATTTAAAATTTAAAATTTAAAATTTAAAATTTAAAATTTAAATTTAAAATTTAAAATTTAAAATTTAAAATTTAAAATTTAAAATTTAAAATTTAAAATTTAAAATTTAAAATTTAAAATTTAAAATTTAAAATTTAAAATTTAAAATTTAAAATTTAAAATTTAAAATTTAAAATTTAAAATTTAAAATTTAAAATTTAAAATTTAAAATTTAAATTTAAAATTTAAAATTTAAAATTTAAAATTTAAAATTTAAAATTTAAAATTTAAAATTTAAAATTTAAAATTTAAAATTTAAAATTTAAAATTTAAAATTTAAAATTTAAAATTTAAAATTTAAAATTTAAAATTTAAAATTTAAAATTTAAAATTTAAAATTTAAAATTTAAAATTTAAAATTTAAAATTTAAAATTTAAAATTTAAAATTTAAAATTTAAAATTTAAAATTTAAAATTTAAAATTTAAAATTTAAAATTTAAAATTTAAAATTTAAAATTTAAAATTTAAAATTTAAAATTTAAAATTTAAAATTTAAAATTTAAAATTTAAAATTTAAATTTAAATTTAAAATTTAAAATTTAAAATTTAAAATTTAAATTTAAAATTTAAAATTTAAAATTTAAAATTTAAAATTTAAAATTTAAAATTTAAAATTAAAATTTAAAATTTAAAATTTAAAATTTAAAATTTAAAATTTAAAATTTAAAATTTAAAATTTAAATTTAAAATTTAAAATTTAAAATTTAAAATTTAAAATTTAAATTTAAAATTTAAAATTTAAAATTTAAAATTTAAAATTTAAAATTTAAAATTTAAAATTTAAAATTTAAATTTAAAATTTAAAATTTAAAATTTAAAATTTAAAATTTAAAATTTAAAATTTAAAATTTAAAATTTAAAATTTAAAATTTAAAATTTAAAATTTAAAATTTAAATTTAAAATTTAAAATTTAAAATTTAAAATTTAAAATTTAAAATTTAAAATTTAAAATTTAAAATTTAAAATTTAAAATTTAAAATTTAAAATTTAAAATTTAAAATTTAAAATTTAAAATTTAAAATTTAAAATTTAAAATTTAAAATTTAAAATTTAAAATTTAAAATTTAAAATTTAAAATTTAAAATTTAAAATTTAAAATTTAAAATTTAAAATTTAAAATTTAAAATTTAAAATTTAAAATTTAAAATTTAAAATTTAAAATTTAAAATTTAAAATTTAAAATTTAAAATTTAAAATTTAAATTTAAAATTTAAAATTTAAAATTTAAAATTTAAAATTTAAAATTTAAAATTTAAAATTTAAAATTTAAAATTTAAATTTAAAATTTAAAATTTAAAATTTAAAATTTAAAATTTAAAATTTAAAATTTAAAATTTAAAATTTAAATTTAAAATTTAAAATTTAAAATTTAAAATTTAAATTTAAAATTTAAAATTTAAAATTTAAAATTTAAAATTTAAAATTTAAAATTTAAAATTTAAAATTTAAAATTTAAAATTTAAAATTTAAAATTTAAAATTTAAAATTTAAAATTTAAAATTTAAAATTTAAAATTTAAAATTTAAAATTTAAATTTAAAATTTAAAATTTAAAATTTAAAATTTAAAATTTAAAATTTAAATTTAAAATTTAAAATTTAAAATTTAAAATTTAAAATTTAAAATTTAAAATTTAAAATTTAAAATTTAAAATTTAAAATTTAAAATTTAAAATTTAAAATTTAAAATTTAAAATTTAAATTTAAAATTTAAAATTTAAAATTTAAAATTTAAAATTTAAAATTTAAAATTTAAAATTTAAAATTTAAAATTTAAAATTTAAAATTTAAAATTTAAAATTTAAAATTTAAAATTTAAAATTTAAAATTTAAAATTTAAAATTTAAAATTTAAATTTAAAATTTAAAATTTAAAATTTAAAATTTAAAATTTAAAATTTAAAATTTAAAATTTAAAATTTAAAATTTAAAATTTAAAATTTAAAATTTAAAATTTAAAATTTAAAATTTAAAATTTAAAATTTAAAATTTAAAATTTAAAATTTAAAATTTAAAATTTAAAATTTAAAATTTAAAATTTAAAATTTAAAATTTAAAATTTAAAATTTAAAATTTAAAATTTAAAATTTAAAATTTAAAATTTAAAATTTAAAATTTAAAATTTAAAATTTAAAATTTAAAATTTAAAATTTAAAATTTAAAATTTAAAATTTAAAATTTAAAATTTAAAATTTAAAATTTAAAATTTAAAATTTAAAATTTAAAATTTAAAATTTAAAATTTAAAATTTAAAATTTAAAATTTAAAATTTAAAATTTAAAATTTAAAATTTAAAATTTAAAATTTAAAATTTAAAATTTAAAATTTAAAATTTAAAATTTAAAATTTAAATTTAAAATTTAAAATTTAAAATTTAAAATTTAAAATTTAAAATTTAAAATTTAAAATTTAAAATTTAAAATTTAAAATTTAAAATTTAAAATTTAAAATTTAAAATTTAAAATTTAAAATTTAAAATTTAAAATTTAAAATTTAAAATTTAAAATTTAAAATTTAAAATTTAAAATTTAAAATTTAAAATTTAAAATTTAAAATTTAAATTTAAAATTTAAAATTTAAAATTTAAAATTTAAAATTTAAAATTTAAAATTTAAAATTTAAAATTTAAATTTAAAATTTAAAATTTAAAATTTAAAATTTAAAATTTAAAATTTAAAATTTAAAATTTAAAATTTAAAATTTAAAATTTAAAATTTAAATTTAAAATTTAAAATTTAAATTTAAAATTTAAAATTTAAAATTTAAAATTTAAAATTTAAATTTAAAATTTAAAATTTAAAATTTAAAATTTAAAATTTAAAATTTAAATTTAAAATTTAAAATTTAAAATTTAAAATTTAAAATTTAAAATTTAAAATTTAAATTTAAAATTTAAAATTTAAAATTTAAAATTTAAAATTTAAAATTTAAAATTTAAAATTTAAAATTTAAAATTTAAAATTTAAAATTTAAAATTTAAAATTTAAAATTTAAAATTTAAAATTTAAAATTTAAAATTTAAAATTTAAAATTTAAAATTTAAAATTTAAAATTTAAAATTTAAAATTTAAAATTTAAAATTTAAAATTTAAAATTTAAAATTTAAAATTTAAATTTAAAATTTAAAATTTAAAATTTAAAATTTAAAATTTAAAATTTAAAATTTAAAATTTAAAATTTAAAATTTAAAATTTAAAATTTAAAATTTAAAATTTAAAATTTAAAATTTAAAATTTAAAATTTAAAATTTAAAATTTAAAATTTAAAATTTAAAATTTAAAATTTAAAATTTAAAATTTAAAATTTAAAATTTAAAATTTAAAATTTAAAATTTAAAATTTAAAATTTAAAATTTAAAATTTAAAATTTAAAATTTAAAATTTAAAATTTAAAATTTAAAATTTAAATTTAAAATTTAAAATTTAAAATTTAAAATTTAAAATTTAAAATTTAAAATTTAAAATTTAAAATTTAAAATTTAAAATTTAAATTTAAAATTTAAAATTTAAAATTTAAAATTTAAAATTTAAAATTTAAAATTTAAAATTTAAAATTTAAAATTTAAATTTAAAATTTAAAATTTAAAATTTAAAATTTAAAATTTAAAATTTAAATTTAAAATTTAAAATTTAAAATTTAAAATTTAAAATTTAAATTTAAAATTTAAAATTTAAAATTTAAATTTAAAATTTAAAATTTAAAATTTAAAATTTAAAATTTAAAATTTAAAATTTAAAATTTAAAATTTAAAATTTAAAATTTAAAATTTAAAATTTAAAATTTAAAATTTAAAATTTAAAATTTAAAATTTAAAATTTAAAATTTAAAATTTAAAATTTAAAATTTAAAATTTAAAATTTAAAATTTAAAATTTAAAATTTAAAATTTAAAATTTAAAATTTAAAATTTAAAATTTAAAATTTAAAATTTAAAATTTAAAATTTAAAATTTAAAATTTAAAATTTAAAATTTAAAATTTAAAATTTAAAATTTAAAATTTAAAATTTAAATTTAAAATTTAAAATTTAAAATTTAAATTTAAAATTTAAAATTTAAAATTTAAAATTTAAAATTTAAATTTAAAATTTAAAATTTAAAATTTAAAATTTAAAATTTAAAATTTAAATTTAAAATTTAAAATTTAAAATTTAAAATTTAAAATTTAAAATTTAAAATTTAAATTTAAAATTTAAAATTTAAATTTAAAATTTAAAATTTAAAATTTAAAATTTAAAATTTAAAATTTAAAATTTAAAATTTAAAATTTAAAATTTAAAATTTAAAATTTAAAATTTAAAATTTAAAATTTAAATTTAAATTTAAAATTTAAATTTAAAATTTAAAATTTAAAATTTAAATTTAAAATTTAAAATTTAAAATTTAAAATTTAAAATTTAAAATTTAAAATTTAAAATTTAAAATTTAAAATTTAAAATTTAAAATTTAAAATTTAAATTTAAAATTTAAATTTAAAATTTAAAATTTAAAATTTAAAATTTAAAATTTAAAATTTAAAATTTAAAATTTAAAATTTAAAATTTAAAATTTAAAATTTAAAATTTAAAATTTAAAATTTAAATTTAAAATTTAAAATTTAAAATTTAAAATTTAAAATTTAAATTTAAAATTTTAAAATTTAAAATTTAAATTTAAAATTTAAAATTTAAAATTTAAATTTAAAATTTAAAATTTAAAATTTAAAATTTAAAATTTAAAATTTAAAATTTAAATTTAAATTTAAAATTTAAATTTAAATTTAAAGTTTAAAATTTAGGGTTTAAAATTAAAATTTAAAATTTAGGTTTAAGTTTAAAATTTAAAATTTAAGGTTGGTTTAGGGTTAAGTTTTAGGTTTAGTTTAAAATTTAAAATTTAGGGTTTAGTTTAAAATTAAGTTTAGGTTAGGGATTTAAAATTTAAAATTTAATTTAAGTTTAGGTTTAGGGATTTAGGTTTAAATTTAATTTAAAATTAAAATTTAAGTTTAAAATTTAAAATTTAAGTTTTAAAATTTAAAATTTAAAATTTAAAATTTAATTTAAAATTTAAAATTTAAAATTTAAAATTTAATTTAAAATTTAATTTAAAATTTAAAATTTAAAATTTAAAATTTAAATTTAAAATTTAAAATTTAAAATTTAAATTTAAAATTTAAAATTTAAAATTTAAAATTTAAAATTTAAAATTTAAAATTTAAAATTTAAAATTTAAAATTTAAATTTATTAAAATTTAAAATTTAAAATTTAAAATTTAAAATTTAAAATTTAAAATTTAAAATTTAAATTTAAAATTTAAATTTAAAATTTAAAATTTAAGATTTAAAATTTAAAATTTAAAATTTAAAATTTAAAATTCGTTAAAATTTAAATTTAAATTTAAAGTTAAATTTAAATTTAAAATTTAAAATTTAAATTTAAATTTAAAATTTAAATTTAAAATTTAAAATTTTAAAATTTAAAATTTAAAATTTAAAATTTAAAATTTAAAATTTAAAATTTAAATTTAAATTTAAAATTTAAATTTAAATTTAAAATTTAAAATTTAAAATTTAAAATTTAAAATTTAAATTTAAAATTTAAAATTTAAATTTAAAATTTAAAATTTAAAATTTAAAATTTAAATTTAAAATTTTAAAATTTAAAATTTAAAATTTAGAATTTCAAATTTAAAATTTAAAAATTTAAATTTAAAATTTAAATTTTAAAATTTAGGGTTTAGAGTTTAGGAGTTTAGGAGTTTAGGAGTTTAGGAGTTTAGGGTTTAGGGTTTGGAGTTTAGGGTTTAGGAGTTTAGGGTTTAGGGTTTAGGAGTTTAGGTTTTAGAGTTTAGAGTTTAAATTTAAAATTTTAATTTAAATTTAAATTTAAATTTAAAATTTTAAATTTAAAATTTAAATTTAAAATTTAAATTTTATTTAAATTTAAAATTTAAAATTTAAAATTTAAAATTTAAAATTTAAATTTAAAATTTAAAATTTCAAAATTTAAAATTTAAATTTAAATTTAAAATTTAAAATTTAAAATTTAAAATTTAAAATTTAAAATTTAAAATTTAAAATTTAAAATTTAAAATTTTAAAATTTAGAAGTTTAAATTTAAAATTTAATTTAAAATTTAAAATTTAAATTTAAAATTTAAATTTAAATTTAAAATTTAAAATTTAAATTTAAATTTAGGGATTTAGGGATTTAGGGTTTAGGGTTTAGGTTTAGGTTTGGGATTTTAGGAGTTTAGGGTTTAGGTTTGAGTTTGGAGTTTTGAGTTTAGGGTTTAGGAAGTTTAGGGTTTAGGGTTTAGTTTGAGTTTAGGTTGATTTAGGAATTTAGATTTAAATTTTAAGGTTAAATTTAAATTTAAATTTCCAAAATTTAAAATTTAAAATTTAAAATTTAAAATTTAAAATTTAAAATTTAAAATTTAAATTTAAATTCAAATTTAAAATTTAAAATTTAAAATTTAAAATTTAAAATTTAAATTTAAATTTAAAATTTAAATTTCCAAATTTAAAATTTAAATTTAAAATTTAAATTTAAAATTTAAAATTTAAAATTTACGAAATTTAAAATTTTAAAATTTAAAATTTAAAATTTAAATTTAAAATTTAAATTTAAAATTTCAAAATTAAAATTTAAAATTTAAATTTAAAATTTAAAATTTAAGTGAAATTTAAAATTTAAAATTTAAATTTAAAATTTAAAATTTAAAATTTAAAATTTAAAATTTGAATTTAAAATTTAAAATTTAAAATTTAAAATTTAGAATTTAAATTTAGAAATTTAAATTTAAATTTAAAATTTAAATTTAAAATTTAAATTTAAAATTTAAAATTTAAAATTTAAAATTTAAATTTAAAATTTCCAAAATTTAAATTTAAAATTTCCAAAATTTAAGAATTTAAAAATTTAAAATTTAAAATTTAAATTTAAAATTTAAATTTTAAATTTGTTAAAATTTAAAATTTAAAATTTTAAATTTAAAATTTAAAATTTAAAATTAGAATTTAAATTTAGAACTGGGGCTAAAATTTAAATTTAAAATTTAAAGTTACAAGGTTTGAGTTTAAGGTTTAGGTTTGATTTGGAATTTAAGGTTTAGGAATTTAAAGTTTAAAATTTAAAATTTAAAATTTAAAATTTAAAATTTAAAATTTCAAAATTAAAATTTAAAATTTCCAAAATTTAAAATTTAAATTTTAAAATTTATTTAAATTTAAAATTTAATTTAAAATTTAAAATTTAAAATTTTAAATTTAAAATTTAAAATTTAAAATTTCAAAATTTAAAATTTAAAATTTAAAATTTAAATTTAAATTTTAATTTTAAATTTTAAAATTTAAAATTTAAAAATTTAAATTTAAAATTTAAAATTTAAAATTTAAAATTTAAATTTAAATTTAAAATTTAAAATTTAAAAATTTAAATTTTAAATTTAGAATTTAAAATTTAAATTTAAATTTAAAATTTAAAATTTAAATTAGGTGGGTGAATTTAAATTTAAAATTTTAAAATTTAAAATTTAAATTGAGATTTAAGTTTAAAGTTTAAGAAGTTTTAAAATTTTAAAATTTAAAGTTTAAAGTTAAAATTTAAGATTTAAATTTAAAATTTAAAATTTAAAATTTAAATTTAAATTTAAATTTAAAATTTTAAATTTTAAATTTATTTAGAATTTAAAATTTAAAATTTAAATTTTAAAATTTATAATTTAAAATTTAAAATTTAAATTTAAAATTTAAATTTAAATTTAAAATTTAAATTTAGAATTTAGAATTACATTGAAATTTTTAAAATTTAAAATTTAAAATTTCAATTTTTTTTTAAAATTTAGAAATTTCCAAAATTTAAAATTTATTTAATTTAAAATTTAAAATTTAAAATTTAAAATTTTAAAATTTAAAATTTAAAATTTTAGAAATTTAAAATTTAAAATTTAAATTTAAAATTTTAAATTTAAAATTTAAAATTTAAATTTAAAATTTAAAATTTAAAATTTAAAATTTTAAATTTAAATTTAAAATTTAAAATTTAAAATTTAAAGGAATTTAAAATTTAAAATTTAAAATTTAAAATTTAAAATTTAAAATTTAAAATTTAAAATTTTAAATTTAAAATTTAAAATTTAAAATTTAAATTTAAAATTTAAAATTTAAAATTTAAGAAATTTAAATTTAAAATTTAAAATTTAAAATTTAAAATTTAAATTTAGAATTTAAATTTAAAATTTAAAATTTGAAATTTGAAATTTAAATTTAAAAATTTAAAAATTTAAAATTTAAAATTTAATTTAAAATTTAAAATTTAAAATTTAAAATTTAAATTTAATTTAAGAATTTAAATTTAAAATTTAAATTTAAATTTAAAATTTAAAATTTAAAATTTAAAATTTAAAATTTAAAATTTAAAATTTAAATTTAAAATTTAAAATTTAAAATTTAAAATTTAAAATTTAAAATTTCCAAAATTTAAAATTTAAAATTTAAAATTTTAAAAATTTAAAATTTCAAATTTAAAATTTAAAATTTAGAAATTTGAAATTTAAAATTTAAAGTTGGAAGTTTAAGGTTGGGTTAAAGTTTAAGGTTTAGAGTTTAGGTTTAAATTTAGGAGATTTAGGATTTAAATTTAAATTTAAAATTTAAAATTTCAATTTAATTATTTAAAATTAAATTTAAATTTAAAATTTAAAATTTAAAATTTAAAATTTAAAATTTAAAATTTAAAATTTAAATTTAAAATTTAAATTTAAAATTTAAAATTTAAAATTTAAAATTTAAAATTTAAAATTTAAAATTTAAAATTTCAAGAATTTAAAAATTTAATTTTTGAATTTAAAATTTAAATTTAAAATTTAAAATTTAAATTTTAAAATTTAAAATTTAAATTTAAAATTTAAATTTAAAATTTAAAATTTAAAATTTAAATTTAAAATTTAAATTTAAATTTAAAATTTAAAATTTAAAATTTCAAATTTAGGGATTTAGGAATTTAAGGTTTGGGGATTTAGGGATTTAGGTTTAAGATTTCGTTTAAAATTTAAAATTTAAAATTTTAAATTAAATTTAAAATTTAAATTTAAAATTTAAAATTTAAAATTTAAATTTAAATTTAAAATTTGAATTTAAAATTGAAAATTTAAATTTAGAATTTAAATTTAGAATTTAAAATTTAAAATTTAAAATTTAAAATTTAAAATTTAAAATTTAAAATTTCAAAATTTAAAATTTAAAATTTAAAGGAAATTTAAAATTTAAAAATTAAAATTTAAATTTAAAATTTAAAATTTAAAATTTAAAATTTAAAATTTAAAATTTAAAATTTAAAATTTAAAATTTAAAATTTAAAATTTAAAATTTAAAATTTAAAATTTTAAATTTAAAATTTAAAATTTAAAATTTAAAATTTAAAATTTAAAATTTAAAATTTAAAATTTAAATTTTAAATTTAAAATTTAAAATTTAAAATTTAAAATTTAAAATTTAAAATTAAATTCAAATTTAAAATTTAAAATTTAAAATTTAAAATTTAAAATTTAAAATTTAAAATTTAAAATTTTAAAATTTAAAATTTAAAATTTAAAGTTAAAATTTAAAATTCCAAAATTTAAAATTTAAAATTTAAATTTAATTTAAAATTTAAAATTTAAAATTTAAAATTTAAAATTTAAATTTAAATTAAAATTTAAAATTTAAATTTTGAATTGGAATTTAAAATTCCGATTCAAATTTAAAATTTAAAATTTAAAATTCCGGAATTTAAAATTCCCGTTAAAATTAAAATTTAAAATTCGATTCAGTTAAATTCAGAATTCAGAATTCGAATTAAATTTAAAATTCAATTAAAATTCGTTAATTCAATTCTAAAGTTAAAATTCCCGGAATTAAATTCGGAATTAAAATTCAAATTCCGTTAAATTCAGAATTCAAATTCAGAGATTAGGGATTTAGAGTTTAGGGATTTAAGGTTGGAATTTAAAGTTTAAAATTTAAAATTTAAATTTAAAATTTCAAATTTAAAATTTAAAATTTAAAATTTAAAATTTAGAATTTAAAATTTAAAATTTTAAAATTAAATTTAAAATTTAAAATTTAAAATTTAAA
>JBAMMX010000009.1:0-204370 GCA_037126225.1 Dillenia turbinata
ACAATGATAGGAAAATTAGGATTAAAGATTTACAAGACCACTTTCACCTAGTCTGGTCACAAAAATATCAACAGCTAGTATGAGTAGCCCAACAGTTACAGTTGAAAGAAACATAGATTACATCAAGAAACAACTAGGAGATTTAATCCTCAAAGAAACAAATGATTTAAAACATCTAGAAACATTAGTAGACGAACTACTTGATAAATTTATAAAAATCGAAAACTTCATTAATGAACACTTAAAAACATTTGAAACAAAAATCTCTAAAAAACTAACAGATTTAGAAAATAAAGTACAAACCGTAATTGATAAAAATCTACAAGTTATAACTACAGAAATAAATAGTACCTTAGATAAAAAATTAGAAACTCAGAAAAATGGTATAAAAACAGATCATCAAAAGGAAATTGAACAAATAGACCAATTGATTAATAAATTTTCAGAAATAAAAATAAGCCCTAAGACTACAAAAGAAAAAGTTAAAATAATACACAGACTTTGGTAAAAATGTTAACTAGACTATTATCTAAAAAAGAAAAATTAGAATCACAACCCCTAGAAGAAATCACAGATATAGATAAACAGTCAGAAATCTTTAAAAATAATAAATTACAACTTATTAAGACAAGTACCTTGTACGAAACACCACTTTTTAATAAACCTATAATTTTCAAAGAATACTCAGAAAAACTCATTAGTTGCATTAATGAAGATGATCAAGTTAGCCTAAAACTTATAGATAACAATAACGATAACAATTTTGAAAAATTTAGATATATACACTTAGGATGTATTGTTATAGGAGTTAAAGGATTACATAGAACAGGCTTAGGAACACGAACATTTATAAGTATCTACGATGATAGATTTTTAGACTTAGAGCAAGCAATTTTAGGATGTTATGAAATAGATATGAATCAACGAGGAGCAATAGTATACCATTTACCGAATTACACGATAAGTATCCCAGAATTTGTTAAAAATATTAAAATAGGAATCAAAACAAAAGGATATAAAATGAAAGAAAAATACAATAATCTAGCAATAAGTACATTATTCATAGGCCGATTAACAAACAGTGAAGAAATCAATTTTAAAGTCTATAATGATGAAATACAACAAGCATTAGTTAGCAAAGGCATTAGAGCAATACCAGCAATACACATATCTTCCGAAACATATAAAGGAGAAGAATGGAAACTTAACAGTTTTTTAGAAAAACAAAGATTAGAGCCAGAAACATACCTTACCTATAAAGATTCAGATGGAAATATTAGTTTTAGATTTGATAATTATACAAATAAAACAACCAAAAACGACAGTGAAAATTAGCAAAATGACACCCGAAGAAATAATAGATATAGAATTTTGTAATGAAAAACAAATATTAATAGAACATTTAAATGAAGTACTTTTTGAACAAAAAACGTTACAAGAAGCCCAAGAATTATTTAAACAAAGACAATTGGAATCGCAGATAGTAGAACAACCTTCAATAAATGGCTTAGAAATAGCAGACGACCCAGAGGAGTTAAATATGACTCATCCAGCAACTAGTGAAGCGTCAACAAGTAGATCTTATATGGAAAGTACAATGACAAATAAAAGACCTGCATATGGACCAGCCTTTAACATCCCACCTGCAAGAGAAGAAATAATAGATCAATTTAAAAAACCCCTTACAACTCCAGCTAGGACAATATATGATGAATCAAGAGAAAATCTTACTAAAGGAAAAGGAGTAAGAAAACCATTAGAAACAAGAAGATTACTCTGGACATTCGATGGTAGTATATTAATAATCAGTTTAACAAATCCACAATTATGGCCAGAAACATTAAATAGATGGGAAGTAGATGCGGCTAGAGCATATATGAATAAAACAGCCAGTGATAATGACATTGATATGTTTAGTTACTTAGAAACACTCTTAGGAGATACAGCATTAAGCATTTATAATGAAGCGAAACGAATAAAGTCAGCAGAAATAGAGAATATTAGAAAACTAGGGAATAACCCTTATAATTTTACAAGGTTAATTAGATCCTATATTCTAGGTTTTGATCCCACTAGAGAAAATACTAACCTTCAAGATATAGCCATAAGAGAATTAGAACAGTTGAGCATAAGCGATTGGAGAAAGATTACAGAATTTAGTAATGACTACATGCACTATGCTAGTCAAGCAGGAAAGTATTTTGATGAAGATATAGCAAATAGATATCTAAGGAAGTTACCAGGAGAATTAGGAAAGAAAATTGAAGAGAATTTTAAAAATAAACTTTATGAACAAGGATTAGGAGTAGGACCAAGGATATGGTATACATTTGAAGAATTACGACAAAGATGCTCAGATTATCTCACCCAAAGTATTATTAAAAAACAAAGTTGGCAATTTTGCAAAAGTATTTATACCCCACAATTTTATGATCAGCCAAAAATTAGAAAGAAAAAGAAATTCTTAACCCCTAAAAAATATAATAAAGACAGTAGATTCAAACAGGTGAAGAAACCAACAAAGAAAAAATGTTCATGTTATATATGTGGAGATTTTACACATTTAGCAAACACTTGCCCAAACAAAAGAATGAATCCTTATAGAGCAAATTTGGTTGAAGGATTATCAAACTTAGAAATAGTAAGCGCAAGCTCTAATGATGAACAAGTTTTCGAAATAGATGAACAAAGTGATGACGAAGCACTAATACAATCAGCATTAGAAAACCTTAATTATGCATTTATGATGAAAGTAGAACCAAATAAATGCATAACTCCTGAAAATCATAGCTTTATATTAGGAAAATAAGGTTCCAGGTCCAGATGGATACAGTGTTGAGTTCTTCAGATCTAGTTGGGATACTATGAGGTCGAATGTCACGAGCGTTGTCTTGGATTTTTTCACTTCCGGGAATCTTCTCAAGGAGGCAAATGGCACCATCATTTCTCTTATTTTGAAGAAAGATAATCCGACATCTTTATCAGATTTTAGCCCCATTTCATGCTGTAATACGATTTATAAGCGTATCTCAAAGATAATTACAGCAAGGTTGAGTCAGGTGCTTCCGAGTATTATTGGTAGTGAGCAGTCTACGTTTGTAAAGGGAGGAGAATTGGTGATAATATCCTTCTTGCCCATGAACTCTTTCATGGATATCACCTAGATCGTGATTCCCTCCGTTGTCCGATTAAGGTGGATAACATGACGGCCTATGGCTCAGTGGAATGGGATTTTCTCCGGATGGTTTTGGAGTGTGCTAGCTTTCCTATTTGGTTGATTGATCAGATTATGGAGTGTGTCTCTACGGCAAGTTTTGTTGTTTCGATCAATAGGGAATTGACGGATTTCTTTCAAAGTTTGAGGGGTTTTCGGCAGGGAGATCCAATGTCCCCCATGCTCTTTGTTTTGATTATGGAGGTCTTCTTGGGGCTGATTCGTCGAATTTCTGAGGGGCCTAACTTTGAGCTCCATTGGAGATGCCAAGAGGTTAGACTGTCTCATCTTTGCTTTGCGAATGATTTGATGTTATTCTCTCGGGGTTGTTTATCTTCGGTTCAGAGTATCTTATATTGTTCAGCTCAGTTTGGATTGCTTTCTGGTCTGTGGATGAATCCGCAGAAAAGCGAGATCTTTTTTGGAGCGGTAGATCAGGAGGTTAGGGAGGAGATCTTGAGGATTTCAGGATTTCATCAGGGCCACTTACCTGTGCGGTATCTGGGTGTTCCCCTTTTGTCTACTAGGCTTTCAGCTTTGGACTGCACTCAGTTAGTCCAATGTATAATAGCTCAGATTCAGCACTAGACGAGCAAACGACTATCCTATACAGGTCAGTTACAGTTGATTAGCTTTATTCTTTTTTCGAATCAGACATTTTGGTAATCTATTTTCTTCCTTCCTAAGGTAGTTTGCAAGGAGATTGAGCAACTAATGTCAAGGTTCTTATGGTCTGATCCCTCTCTTGATCGCCATAAGGCTAAGGTTGCTTGGTCGATTATGTGTCGTCCTAAGGAGGAGGGGAGACTTGGGCTGAAGTGGGTTATGGATTGGAATAGAGCTACCCTGCTAAAGCATATTTGGCACATCTTTTCTAATCCAGAGGATAATATTTGGACTCGATGGGTTCAGAAATATCTATTGCGGGGTCACAACCTTTGGTTTGTCAGGGTTCTGGATAGATGTTCATGGATTTGGAAGAAGTTTCTTTTGTTACGTCATCTGGTTAGGGAGTTTGCCGCATGGAGGATGGGCGATGGGAGTCGTATATCCTTCTGGTATGACGACTAGTCTCCTGCAGGTCTTTTAATAGAGGTCTTTGGGAGATATACCATGGAGAGGTTAGGATTTCCTACTGAGTCTTCTATTAGGGGTGTGTTTACGAGCACCACTTTGATAGAGTATATACAGCATGGTGAACAGCGGTTTTCGAGGCATCAGTGAGCATTTTGTAACTGTCTTCAAGATGTTATTCCAGAGTCTTATTGGTTGTCTTCCTCTGGTTGTGATAAGCTCGAGTGGATGATCAGCTTTAGAGGGGAGTTTTCTATTGCTCGGTTTGGGAGCACCTCAGGAGTTCTTCCCCCCAAGTTCAGTGGGCGGACATGGTTTGGTTTTCGGGAGCGATCCCTTGGTTTGCTTTCATTATCTAGTTATGTTCATGGAGTGGCTTCAGACGAGCGATTTCTTGTTCAGGTTTCGGCTTTCGACTTCCTCGACTTGTCATCTCTGTGGTAGTCGGAGAGAGACTATTGATCACCTCTTATTTCGTTGCTCCTTCTCGAGAGAAGTATGGAGATTGACTATAGCGTACCACATTTCGACGTCTTATCCTATTTCTTGGTCGGGCTTTCGAGACACTCTTCTATCTTCTACGAGACATCCATTTCAGCGGAATAGAGTTTTCAAATGTCTCCTTAGTGGTTATATTTACTATATTTGGATGAAGAGAAATAAGAGAATGAAAAGCAAGCATCAGTTACCTTCGAGAGTCATTGCGGCTTTCGTTAAAGTAGTCTTACCTTCAGTTGAGACTAGAATTTAGATCTCTGTTTTTGTAGATTGATGACGCTTCAGGTTTCTCGGGATTTGTCTGAGAACTTGTTTTCCTTTTCTTTTGTTATATAAATTCTTTTTTATCAAAAAAAAAACCCTAAACCCTAAATCATAAACGCTAAACCCTAAACCCTAAAACCCTAAATCCTAAACAATAAACCACAAACCCTAAACTCTAAACTCTAAACCCAAAACTCTAATAAATTAGATAAAAAGGACAAGCATTGTGTCTTTCTAGTATATACACATTACCAGAAGGGTTATATATATTTTGATCCAAAAACTAACAAACTATACACATCAAAAGATGTGATATTTATTAAAAAAAAATCAATTCTATTTCACAAGAAAAGACAAAGAGAAAGAGTTGGAAACTAAAAGAGATGATCTGCACATTTTCCTCTCAACACCTAAGCCCACAAGTGTATCTGATTACACCTCATAAGAAACTCCAAGACAAGCAGAAGAGATCCAATAAGAAGGTGAAGAGGGCACAACAGAGCCAAAAATAGAGGAGGTACAAGAGCAAAGGGAGAACATGTAGGTAATCATTCACCTCCACCACCTCCACTTAGAAGATCATCAAGGCTTAAACTCCCTCCTTTTGAATGGATGAATTGCAGAATCCCATTGTCTAAATACTATACTACTACTAACATATCTCTTAATCATCAAGTCTTCTTGAGTGGCATTGATAAAGTGTAGGAGGCCAATGAACTTCCAGAATGGAGAAAGGCAATGAAAGAAAAGTTGGATGTATTAGCTAAAAATTGAACCTAGGAGATCACGACACTTTCAAAAAGAAAAAAGAGTAGTAAGCTGCAAATAGATGTACAAAGTGAAGCACAAAAGTGATGTGTCAATTGAGTGATATAAGACACAATTGGTTGCAAAAAACTCACACAAACTTATGGAGAAGATTTCAATGAGACTTTGTACCAGTAACTAAAATGAACACAATTAGAGTTTTCATATACGTTACAACAAATCAAGGGTGGAAAAAATACCAAATGGATATGAAGAACGCATTTCTTCAAGGAGAACTAGAGAAAGAGTTGTACATGCATGTTCCACAAGATTATCAATCACAAAAAGAGGGCTGGTATGCAAACTTAAGAACGCTAACTATGATCTCAAGTAGTCTTCACGATCCTGGTATGCAAAACTTAGCTCAGCTCCTCTTAGTGACAATTATATGAAATGCAATAGTGATAACTCATTATTCAACAAAGGGGATAATGAAAAGATCATTATTATTCTTATTTACGTAGATGATATAATTGTCACTAAGAATGACTTGAATCTCATAGACAAAGCTTATAGTTTCCTTAAATTTAAATTTGAAATTAATGACCTAGGGCTACTAAAGTACTTTTTAGGAATAGAACTTGCCAATTTCTATAAAGGCTTTTCTATCTAAAAAAAGTACACGCTTGATTTTTTGTAGGAAATAGGAAAAATAAGAGCAAAACCAGCTATCAGTCCTATTTTATGCAGAAACAAGGGAAAAGATAATGATCAGCCCCTCGCAGAGGTGTAAAGACATCAGAGTTTAGTTGAGAGGCTTATTTACCTTACCGTTACTAGGACAGACATCTCATATGCAATGAGTTAGATAAGCCAGCACATGCATGCCCCTACAAAAGGAGATTAGAGAGCAGTTGAAAGAATTTTGAGATACCTAAAGGGGACCCCAGGAAAAGACTTATGGGTGAAGAACAATAAGAGTACATAAATTAAGGGATTTTGCAATGCAGATTGGGCAGGAGACTCAAAAGATAGGAAATCCACAACAGGGTATTGCATATTCGTAGGAGGAAATCTTGTCTCTTGGAAGAGCAAAAGACAATCTGTGATGTCAAGATCAAGCGCAGAAGCAAAATACGGAGCTATGGTTGTAGCAACTAGTGAGATTGTCTGGTTGAAAGCTCTAGTACAAGAATTAAAATTTCCAATTACTCAGCCAATTAGGCTTCATTGTGATAATCAATCCACAATCCACATTGCTTCCAATCCAGTTTTTCATAAGAGAACTAAGCATATTAAGGTTGATTGTCATTTTGTGCAACAAAAGGTAGAAGACAAGACTATCATCATCCCTCACATAAGGGGTTAGGAGCAGCTTGCAGACATCATCACCCAAGGGACAATGACTAATCATCTTCAAGCCATCCTTGTCAAGTTAGGTTCTATAGACATTTCGCCAAACTTGAGGGAGAGTGTTGAAAATGAAAATACCAATCAAACTCACTCATCTCATCAAGCAATTAGATCTATTCTGTCCACCAACATCATCAAGGGTCTAAGCAAGCTTCTAGCATCGATTATCTAGAATAGTGAAACCCAACAAAGACTTAAAGGGCAGCCCTAAGAAGCTCTAGCATCTATCCAGAAAATAAACAGAATAAAAGCCCAAAAAATCATTCAAGGTGCTGTCTAGATTCCAGTCCAAGGGGCAATATTTAAGTCTGGTTTGGAAGTCTAAAAATTCATCCAAAGAAGCCCAAAACAAGTGCTAAAGAAGGTCTAAGTGGTAGTCCAAACAAGCAAGGACAGAATGGACAGTTTTCTGCCCATAAATTGAAAAAATTAGCTATTGGAAAGTACAACTATACTTTCCAACTACTAGAATGTTTCTCTATCCCTTTGCTTGTGTCTAACAGTTATTTTCTTGTCTCTAATAGCTAGTTTTGGGTCTTGAGTTATAAATAGGGACCCTCTCAAATGTTTTGAGATGGAGAAATAATCTCTTCTTCTTTTGTCTAAATTCTCTGTACTCTTGTAATTTTCTCCCAAGGGACAATCTTCCCTTTGTAATGCATTCTTGAAATATAATACAAAAAACTCTCAATCATTTTTATTCAAACACTTGTAATCTTGATATTATTATTATAACATTGAAAATCATCCTGGTGGCTCTTCAATGTCATGTTTTCTTAGATTTTTTATAAAGCTTCCACTGAAGGTCGATAGTGATGAAGGAGTTGAATCAACAGAGATAGATGATTCCACTATTGTGAATCAGGGACAACACGACTCCATGATTGACTGTAATAGATCACAGCAATGATCAGTTCCTCATCGTGGTCGGTCGATTTGGTGACGATGTTACTTTGTGGTTGATTGGACTTTGGCAAAGGACCATCAGCTTCCTTGTGGTTAACAAAACAGTGACAACACAGTTTCTCTAATCTCTTTGGAGAGTATCAGCCTTTGTCTTTTGATGAACCATTGGCCTAGAGGTCGGAAAATGGTTACTCATCAGTGGCTATTACCGCTATGGTAATAGGGGCAGCAGTCATTGGCGAAAAAGATGGAAGAATATGAATTATCTCCGTTTCGTCTCTCTCTCTCTCTCTCTCTCTCTCTCTCTCTCTCTCTCTCTCTCTCTCTCCAGTCAGAGGTTAAAATTTTGGATTTAGAGTTTTAGAGTTTAGGATTTAGGGTTTTAAGATTTAGCATTTATGTTCTAGAGTTTAGGGTTTAGAGTGGGTTTGGGGTTTAGGTAATTTAGAGTTTAAAGTTTAAAATTTGGATTTTAGAATTAAGGATTTAGAGTTTATAATTTAGGGTTTTAAGGTTTAAGGTTTATTAATATTTATTAGGGTTTAGAGTTTATTAGGCTTTATTAGGCTTTCAGGTTTAGATTTTAGGGTTTTTTTATATATAAAAGAATATATATATATATTAAAAAGAAAAAGAATACACATATATCATGACAAGAAATTATCAGACCACTATGCATGGCTCATACAAAATGGTCTATGTCCTGGTTTCAACTGAATAAAGAACTATATTGATAAACGTCGCAATGACATGCGGTGGAAGCTACCCAACCTTGTTGACAAGCTTCAGGCTGATTTCTTGCTGTAATACAATATATAAATGCATTTCCAGGGTTATTGCAATGAGGATGAGTCAAGTTTTGTCAAGTATCATCGATAATGAATAATCTGCCTTTGTGAGGGGTAGAAGGATTGAGAATAACATCGTGTTGGCTCATGAACTTTTTCATGGATATCACCTAAATCACGACTCCCCTAGATGCATGATGGAGGTGGATATCATGAAAACGTACGACTCGATGGAGTGGGATTTCATAGGATTCAAGAGTATATTGCTTTTCCATCTGACTGGTCGATAGGATTATGGGGGGTGTGTGTGTGTGTCGACAACCAACCTTGTAATAGCGATTAATGGAGAGTTGACGGATTTCTTTCGAAGCTCAAGACACGTTCGACAGGGGGATCTTCTATCACCTATGCTCTTCGTGCTAGTTATATGGAGGTTTTCTTAGGGCCGATGTGCAAGGTCACTAAAGGGTAGAAATGTCAAGAGGTTGGTCTTTCCTACTTATGCTTTGCGGATGATTTAATACTATTCTCTCAAGATAATCTATCTTTTGTACAGTGTATTTTGGATGTTTTGGTTCAATTTGGGTTGCGGCCGAACCCTCAGAAGAGTGAGATCTTTTTGGGGTGGTTGAGCAAAGGATGTAGGAGGATATATTGAAGATTTTAGGGTTCCGACAGGGTCACCTTCCAATCAAATAATTATGAGTCACTTTTGACGGCCACACTCTCGATAGCGAAGTGTGTCCAGATTGTTAAGAAGGTGATGGCCTAAATTCAATATTAGTCGAGTCGTCATTTATCCTATGCAATGCGGTTACATTTGATTAGTACCATGCTTTTTCGATTCAGACATACTGGTCTTCTATATTTTTCTTCCAAAAGTGGTATGCAAGGAACTTAATTAGGTTATGTCTTAATTTTTATGGTCTGATCGGTATTTAGACCATCATAAAGCCAAGGTTACCTGGTCTCTTTTTGTCACACAAAGGAGGGTTAGGGTTAAAGAGAGTAACGGACTCGAATAAAGCAGCCCAGCTCAAGTTAATCTGGCATCTCTTTCAAACCCCAAGAATAATGTATGAACCAGATGGATGAGGACGTATCTTCTGTGAGGTTGTAGCTTCTAGTATGTTTGAGTACCGGATGGATGTTCATGGATATGGAGAAAACTCCTATCCTTTCGGCACTTGGTTTGGGATATTATGGTTTGAAGGATGGGTGATGGTAGTCGCACTTTCTTCTAGTATGACACATGGTTACCTATAGGGCCATTGATAGAGGTCCTTGGGAGGCAAACTATGGAGAGATTAGGTTTTCCAGATAATTGCACCATGTTGGATGTCTTTTTTAACACCCGTTGATTGGAGTATGTTTAGGGTCAGTAGATATTAAAATCGGTGCGGGTCTTCTTTGATAGTATTTAAAAGTCTATCTCAAAGTCTGATCTTACATCTATCGCTGGTCATAATAGGATTTTGAGGAAAATAATGCCTAATGGGGAGTTCTCTATTCCTTTAACGTGGAGGCACCTCAAATATTCATATAATCATGTCCTGTGGACCGATTTGGTATGGTTCTCCAATGCGATTCCTTGATTTGCATTCATTTTATGACTTGTCTTCATGGAACAATTACAGATGAGTAACCACCTATTCAATTTTAGACTTTCGACTTCCTTGACTTGTCATCTATATTCTAATTACAAAGATTTCTCAAGAGAGGTATGGCAATTAACGATGGCTCAACATGTTCTTGCGACCTTTCCTATCTCTTGATTTGACATTCGAGTGATCTTGCTTTCCCCAAGCGATGATACTTGTATTTACTATATATGGATAGAGAGAAACAAAATAAAGATAAGAGAGTGTCAGTTACCTCCATGAGTCATTGCATCTTGTGTAGTCTTCTCATCAATTGAGACTAGATCTTAGATATTTGTTTGGACCTTTCATAATGGCCTCTTGATGCTCCAAGTATCTCAGATTATAATATGCTAATTGTGTATTCTTTCATTTTTTTTATATATAGATTTCTTATATATATATTAAAAAAAAAACTAAACCCTAAACATTAAACGCTAAAACCTAAAATCATAAATCTTAAACCCTAAAATAACCTCGTCATAAGCGGAGCAGTTGCGACCTATGTCAACTTCACCACTTCATCATCTTTTGGGCTGCTACTCTCCTGGTAAGTGATGTATGGTTCTGGTGCAGGTAGGAGCCCGAATTGCCATGACAAGATTGAAGGAATTGGGGACAGCTTGAGGCCTTGATTCTAAAATTCACCTATACGTCTCCCTCATAAATGGTCAACTGCGCTATTCAAGTGTGCCCTTTGGAAATACGAGTAACATAAAAAATGCAAAAGCTCATTTTGGTTTCTTGCTGGAGATCTCTGTCTAGTCACAAGAGGTGTTCCTTTTCAGCCATTTAGCTGAAGCAGACTGTATAATTCTCCTCAGCAGCGTACCTTGCACAGGTAGTTTGGGGTTCAACACTAGCTAAAAATATGAGAATTCGCCCGAGGAAACTAGCATAGAGATCATTGTACATTTGTAATTGAAATACATGAAGTCTTTCGAGGATGCAGGAAATGGCAATGTGTTCCTCTCAAAAGAAATATTAAAAATAAAAAAATAAAAAATCCATGTTGCACTTCGAGGCTACCACTTTTTACCCTGACTTGGCACATGCTTTCTTATAATTAGTCAATTAATTATGAGTTCCACCTATCAATGATCCTCAGCAAGGACAAGGTATTAATAGGGATGAATACTGTTCTTCAATTCTGGCACTATAATCTTAACATGAGTTCAGTCCAACAAGAATGGCCAAGGGCCGAGTAAACTGACCATTCATAAGAGGGATTAGTCCTTCAATGTCTTATCTATGCTTTAACTGCCTGATGTACGGGGCTGCAAAGCTGAAATATATAATGTGAAATAAAGGCAGCAACCCCTCATAAAGAGAGAATACAAACTGAGGGAAAAAACCAATTTTTGTTTTTTAACAGTTTGGGGAATGGAAGCTGAACTACTTGAAAGCATCATGAAAAGAGCTACCAAAACATAATTTTGGGAGGAAAAGATTGAGAACATCACTCTAATGCATTAAAGGGTTCGGCTTGAGGCAGGTGCTAAGCAAAAAATCCAACAAAGGCCACAGGTTCATGCAATTTCACTGCAGGAGATTACACGTGTAACAGGATATGACTTTGATTGTGGATAATGATTTGGCAAAACAAAAGAATTATATACTCAAGTATGAAGCAAAGTGCTCAGGAAAAAAAAAAAAGGTATGAAAAGGAGTAAAATTCTCTAGTGCCGTACTGCCCAATGTTCTGATGTAAACAATCAACTAAAGGCCAATTACCTACCAAGCGAAACCTGTGAGGTAACACAGAGGAGACATGCTTTGAAGTTTGGAGTACCTGCAATAGCAACACGACTTTGACAGTAGATAACAAATAGCAAAATAAAACAACTATATACTCGAGCATGAAGAGCTGTCCCCCACTCGTTCCGATCACATAATCAGCTTCAGGCCAGTTAAATCCAGAAAAATTTTACAAGAAAAACACACACAAGGCATTATCATGAAAACTAGTCCCAATTGAATTATCTCAAGCTGATGTGATCCCTATTCTTTCCTCTTGAAACGATAGAAATCCTTTGATCTTGAAGCATGTTCAAATTAGGAGCTAAAAGACGTGTATAGCGATCAAAGTATAGAAGCTGTTTCATGAGAAGTGCAAACTCCCGAGGAAATCTCAGTCCATAGGATTCACTAACCCTCACCTGAGAACCAGATACAACAAATAAGAAGAAAAATTATGCTATACAAGGAAATGGAATAAGTATGGTCCAAGGCATATCTAGAGAAATATTACATTTAGCAAAATGTTATCAGCTAAGAACTACTTTGCAGTTGGATATAACTGGGAGTACCCATAAACATTATGAGAGACAGAAATAATCTGCTTTGAGGTTCAAATTATGCCCAAAAGAGACAAAAAAGTGTGTTAGACTCTTATTTTGCAATATAAACTCAAGATTTTATTTTTACTAAATACATTACCATGCCACATCAACTAAACACACTTCTTTTGGTATGCACTTTTAGGATGAAAAATAGAAGGCTCATGGATATCATAAATTTGAAGAAATTAAGCATGAAGGACATAAGTTACGTATTCTTCGAAGATAAAAAGACACGCAGGCCTTTATAGCAAATAAGGTCAGCATAATTCCAGAATTCTACAATGAATTCCAATCTTTTCATCATATTTCTCTTTTTGCTTCTTAATCATGTTTGTCCTCTTCTATTCTCATTTATCACGTTTGATATAATTGACTTACTTGCTGCATGTGCTCGGCCACAAATTAGTAAGATAAGCTATGCATGCTACTACATAATTTCATTCAACATTTACACCCTCGCCAAATGGATCAGAATCATTATAAGTGTAATGCATTTTATTGGTATATGTAGTCCATGTGATGGGATCAAGAAAACGAACTCCACAATAGTGGAGCTTTAACAATGTTGTAAGCAGACAAATATGATAATGCTTATACATGAAATACACCTGTTATACTGAAGCAAAACCAGATTTAAAATTAATATAGTCCTACTTGATTCACCAAAACACACACATCAGGCCTGCTCTTTCTCATTCTAGGGTTGAAAAACTTACCACATCAAGAAATAGTGCATTCATCTGCCTTTCATCAACAACTAGATTAGCAGAAACCGCAGTGACATTGGTAGAAGGTCCACTGGCAGTAGCAACAGTAATTTCGGTATCCAAATCCTGCACGAGTATATATTAGAACTATTATTAACTGATGCTCACATTGTCAACACCAAACAAAAATTTCTTGTTGGCAAGTCGCAAATGGTCATTTTAACTTTTGCTTTAAACAGGTCAATCATCTGCCAGCTTTGAAAGATCTTCCTCCAAGCACGCATAAAAAAGAATATGCATGTGCTGATTGAGATGGGCCCTGGATTCAAGCTATGGACACAGCCTTGCTGCTTGCTGAAGAAAGGTAGCATACATTTCACCCTCGCAGGACTCTACTGTTGCAGGAACCTCATGTATCCGGTTGCCCGTTATTATCAATATTCACAAAAATAATCCTAAACATCTTGCTAAAGGCCATACAGCATTGCCTCTTTTTTCTGCCCTTTCAAGATCCCAATTTGTGCATGCCTCAAGCATCGAAAAGATGATGAAAAAGTTCCTCTAGGTTGAAGCTTATGATCAAGGTTGTTTCTATGTTCAAGATTGAGGGGTTTCGATGCCATCCTAAAAAAATGCAAGGGAAAGTTGCTTGAGTGTTTTCCCTCTGGAGATCAATTTCTTTGGCACAAACTGATCAAGATAGTACGAGCCCTGAAGCATGGGTGGAATGCGAGATAGGAGATAATCTCACTTATTTCATGTCTAGCCCATAAAAGTTAACCTCTCAAATACATGCTTCAAAGCCAAATCTAGCATGCCAAGCCAAAAAAGGCGAAGCTAGCATTGGTTTTCATAATCTCTTTTGGGAAGATAAATGTCACTACTACATTCTCAATACCTTTCCTCTAGATGAAGGTAAACTTCCAATGACAGAATTCTCTCTCTCTCTCTCTCTCCCTCTCTCTCTGGGGGGGATCTCCATAATTAAGAGGTGAAAAACCTCAGTTCTTTACACAATTTCAGTCCTACATACCCTCTTGCAAGCCTGAACTTAGATCTTGGACTGTTAATGTTTCAAATATGTTTGTGTGCAGGGGGAAAAAGGGATGAAAGGCAGGCTTGAATTGAATGTGATACAAGCTAAAAGTCCCAACATCCTAATCAGATAACCAGCAATCTTTTCTTCCATCAATTAGTATAGCATTAGCACCTTGAGTGTCTTAATTTCTTTCAGTTAATTCAAGCTCATCAATTTACAGATTTTAATATGATATCATATGCCAAGACACAAATTTATGAGGGATTACTTGTGAAGGACATAAATCTTGCCTGAATTGAAGAAAATATCTTCTCCAGATCTCTTGCAAAGGCCTTAGCATCCACATTGCTGTTTGTAGCACCCATTTCAATCAATGCAGCAGCCATTGCCTCATATTCCTCACTTGCAATTGATGCCAAAAATACTTCCATAGCAGCCCAAGTCTTTGGGGAAATGCGTCCAACAATCCCTGAGATACAAATACACGGGGAGCAAATGCAAGCTTTACATCCTTTTCTCTTCGAAGACATGCAATAGTTTCAACCAAAGGAACCAAATCATAATGACTAAAGAAATACTTCAAAAGACATATTAAAACTAGTTATGAATTGGTATCCCTACACAGCAAATTTACTATGGAACAAACCATCATTTTACAATGCTTTTGGCACATGTTGACTCAGAGTTAGAGAAATTAGGACCACAAGTTTGGTACAATGTGACCATCAATAAACCATAATTTACTATGCAGGCGGCAGGGGCCATAATTTTGGTAAATGGCAGCAAAGGTTTATACATTATTGGAATGGTAAACAATGGACCAAAGAAGTTCTCTTAACTTAGCAATGTGCATAACAAGCAACACCATATGGTGGTTGTGAATGTTTATGACCAAGAAGGATAATTTGTGAAGAAAGTTTTTTGCAATTAAACATGACACAGATGATGATTGGCACTTACCAAAAGTCTTTTAACTTAGCTAGAGAAGGATGCAGCGGTCAGCTCCTCCTATGTTCTCATCATGATACAGTTGATTGATCAATGGCTTTCACACAATATGCAAGGCCCTTGAAGATGGCAATCTGCTCATTAGTGAAGACCAAGCCATTCGAAAGTTTCAGGGTCAAGAAAGTTTCATGTAAAAGGGTTCTTAAAGTGGCTAAGTTGCCTTTGAGAGAGAGACTGCCTCTTCCTTCCCATAGAAATCTGTATGAAAGTTTGTACTTTGACGGTTGCTCGGGGTCAGTCTCTAACTCAAGATAATCTACAAAGGAAAGGAATCATTGTAGTGAACAGGCCTTGTAAAATGACAGTAGAGACGGTGGATCCCTGCCTTCTTCCTAGTGATTAGACTGGAGTTGTTTCGGGTCCAAATCTCTCCTCTTTCTATTGGGTGTCTGTGAAATCAGTGGAACGTGAGTTGTGGGCATGAAAAGGTGTGGGGAGTAAAAGTGAAGAAAAAGCCAGTTCACCATCTCATCATTTTTTTTGGGGGAGGGGGGGGAGGGGGTTCAAGGAGAGAAATAGGATAATTTTTTAGGGGGTTGAGAAACCTCTTGATATTTTGTGGATGACTTGTTCAAGACGTTTTCCTTTTGGCAATCAACAACAAAGTCCTTTTTGTCTTTTAAGGATATTGCTTTTTAGATCTCTTCTCTGGTCTTTAGGAAGGATTGCTTTGGTGCGTTACAGTATTTGCTTTTCTATCCCAAATATCACAAATTTCACAGGCAGGACATGTTCCCTCTAACTTAAAAGCTCAGAGGTTTGAGTCTCCTCATTCTCTCATGCAAGGACCATTAAAGGGTTCATGTAGGACAGAAAAGATAGGCAAGAGCAAGTGAAACCAGAAGAACTGAACTATGATGCCACCAAACAAAATTAAATGAAGCAAGAAACCAAAACTCACCAAAATCAAGAAAGCCAATCCGGCCATCACGTAAAAGCCAGAGATTGCCCGCATGTACATCTGCATGAAAGGATTCGGAGGCAAGCAAACTACCAAACCTGCAGAATAAACCTTTATTGGAACTGGAAATAAAATATACAAGGACAATAACTGCAGCTATCTGATGAATCCTACCAGACGTTGAGGGCGGTTATGAGGCTGGCCTCAGGGCTTGGAACGAGTGAATTAATTGAGTCCAGATCGGTCAGAGGGACTCCATAAAGCCTTTCCATTGTCAAAACACGCCGTGTGCTGCAGTTGTGATATACTTTTGGAGCTGTTGCTTGCCTAGTGAGACCCATGGATTCTAAATACCTTCTAAAGGATTCAATATTTGCAGCCTCTTTGACAAAGTCAACTTCTTCAAGCATAGATTCCTTTATGTCTTTAACAATACCAACCTACTGAAGGAAATGTGCAGATTATAACAAGAAACTCAAAAGAGAACGAGCGGAGAATTTCAACAAAAAGTGAAGAAGAAAAGTTTACATGCCCTTTATCTCATTACAATGGAGAAATTAAAATATATTATAAGGCGGCAAAAAACCCACCACGGTGTTCCTTCTTACTGAAATAGAAAATATGCTTATTTTTAAGATTGCTTGCAAGCATTCAAGAGAGAGTGCAACAGACATCAAATGTAATATAAAGCATTACTAAAATGAATCAGAAAAAGGAATAAATGTTGTCACCCATGATAATTGGAGGACTAATCAGCACCATCTACTGCTACATCCCTTTCTTAATAGAATTAAAAAAGCTAACCGTGTCTATTCATGTTATATGCCTGAAAGTCCATTGTGTATTTTTGCCTTAGTATCAAAGATTCATTACATGTGTGTGGATTCTTTTACTCTTCTGTTTTTCGTTGATTTTAAATATCATAAACACCTTTATGGTAAAGTCAAAGCCCTTAATTTCCTCAATGGATTCTTTTTTCTTTTTTTCTCTTTCTTGTAGTTATTACTGATCAGAAAGAGAGAATGCATTGGTGAATCACATTGCATCCAAATATCTCCCTTATAGGCTAGAAAATATCCTGTTTTTAATCCAAAATAAGCATCAAGTCATTTGCTCCAAACCATGAAAGTGTTCTAAAATTACCAGGGATGCACGGCTAAGTTCGGGATTCACAAACTCCAAAATGCGAGCAACTATGTATACAAAGTTCAAGTCAGCCACTAAAATGTCCTCTATTCCAGGTTTCAGGACCTTGATAACTACATCATCCTGAGAGCCTTTAAGCCTTGCACCATGAACCTGGTAAAAGCATAGTAAAACCTACAATTATTGCGAACAATATAATAGAATTGACAATAATAACAATGATGGTTCAAACCTGGGCTATTGAGGCGGAGGCAATAGGGGTTGGATCAACATACTCATAAACACTATCTATTGGTCTACCTAGTTCTTGGCGCAAGATTGATTGAATCTCTTCAAAAGGAACTGCAGGGGCTTTGTCAAAGCAATTCTGAAATTCTTCAACATATTTTGGTGGAAACAGTGTAGGCGCAGAGGCTATGAACTGAAAATCTCAAGATTGAATGGCAAGTAAGGATATATAAGCATTAAAACATGGTCAACCAATACTATATAGATAATAACCTACTTAACAGTTCAGGTACATAATGACCACAAGGGGGATTTACTAAAATAGAGAAAATTTAAATAAAAATTAAAAAATTTGGGCGTTTTTTTTTTGTTCCCAAACTAGGGCTTTCGCGCTCACAAAGTGCGACATAGACCTTACTCTCCAACCAACTTCGCCAAATAGGGGAAAAAAAATTGAGGTCGTGCGCTCGCCAAGCAGTTGCGCGGGCCCAGACTGCGCGCTCCTAGTCCGCGCCAAATAGGGGAAAAAAAAATGAGGTTGCACGCTCGCGCGCTCGCCAAGCAGTTGCGCAGGCCCAGACTGCTTGCTCCTAGTCCGCGCAATAACTTGCGCGGACCTAGAGCGCACCACAACGTGCTATTTACTCCCCCACAGCGCATTCTCTTGCGCGATTTGTTCTCCTCCCCGACTGACGACTTGCGCGATCCCAGACATCTCCTGCGACATTGATTGCGCTCCCTCAAGTTGGTTCTTGCAAACATCAAAACTTCATTTCTATTTTGGAAGGTAACACCACAACATCACTTTGTTTATTCTCTTGTCCTCTTCGAATCCTTCACCAAAAGCATGCAGTTTTTTTGTTCTCTCTCCCATCACATGATCTATGCACTTCATTCAATTGATTAATTGCACCCCCACTCTTGTTGTACAACCATTGCAGGTAGAATAAAATCTTAATTTCCTAGAAAATTGGATAAATTAGGGTTAGAGTTAGGGTTAGGGGTTAAGTGTTAGGGTTAGGGTTGTGTGTGTATCTATTTGTTTATTCTGTTGCCTTTGCTTGTTTCTTGCTTCTCTCTTTCGTGAAACATGTTAGGGTTAGGGTTTTGTTGTTATAAATGTTATGAATATTTATCTTGTTTATATATCGATGTTGATTTTAGTGCTGACATTTACTGTAATTTTCATGATGTTTGAAGGGAGATGACTGATAACCGTGTGAGACTTGTGTTTTATTAGGGTGGTCAAATTGGTAGACCTGAAAATTAGTATCAGTATAGTGTCAGACCTAAAACGGGTGTTGTAGTTCGTAACAATGCTGGATGGGAGGAGTTTATAAATGTATTGCATCAAAAATGTAGGATTGATTCTAGGCAATTCAAACTGAATGTTTCATGTAGATATCCTCTTTGGTCTAGTAATTCTCTTTCATATTGTGTATTACCGATGGAGGTAGATTTTTTATCGGAAGTGTTGTCACTACCTAGATATATATCGGGTTTGTCATCAGTTGAACTTTTCTTACAGCATGAACCAATTATAAATGCTACTGTAGATGCACCAATTCATATGGTAGAAAATGAGTCAGAGGTCGCAGGTAGTTCATTTAGGAGAGACCCATGCAGTTCATCTGGTGGAATTGGAGTTAGTTCATTCGGGGGCGTGACAAATTTTGGATCCTACACTGAAATGTTGACAAATGTGAATGTTGGAGATAAATGGTTACAGTATGGATACATTTGTTGATGATGAATCGGAGGGTGAAACTTATGATAATCAGAATGTTGCAGATGAAGAATACACTGTAGATGAAGAGGAAGAAGACATCACATTTCTATATAATATGGGAGAAGGGGATATGATAATTGATGAGTATAATGACTTTAACCGTCCTACATGGGATGATGATCGCACTTCGGAGTTACAAATCAAGATGATTTTCAATTCAAAAGAGGGAGTTCAGCATACTGTGAAGTGTTTGTCCATGCGCCAGCACAGATATTTTAAAGTGCATGAAAGTAGCCAATATATGTGGTTTGTGAGATATTCTTTCTACTATGAGAACAACTGTTTGTGGCATGTTTGGGCAAGATTGAAAAAGAAGTTTAACATTTGGAAAATCACAAGATTAAATGCAAAACACGCTTGTTTTCCTCGAATGCCTGCGGGAGATCATCCTAATGTAGACTCTAATATGGTGGTTCATCTTATCAAGAGTCATATAAAACAGAATGTTGACTATAAAGTGTGTGATATTGTAGAGGATATGAGGGAGTATAGGGTAGATTTGTTGTACAAGAAAGCTTAGTTGAGGCGTCGGAAATCTATAGAAATGGTGTATGGTAATTGGGAGACTTCTTATACATTGTTGCCCCAATTTATGGCTGCTGTGCAAATGAGCAATCCTAAAACTGTCGTTGGTTATCCTGCGAGAGTTTTAAGCCAGTTTGGTTATCGGCAAGATATTCCTACTCCTATACACACGGATATGGAGTTGCATCACGCTGACCGACGTGAAAAATCTGATCATGATTGGAGTATAGAGCATGCGGCATACTTGCAAGTATGGGATAACCGTCGATACTATGTCATGATCGGAGAAGAGTGTTACGATGATGATATGACGACACCTGATTACATGGCTTGGTATCGACAAATAACACGCATCTTGATTGGTAGTCCTGCACATCGATATCAGCAGGGTTTCCGGCCGACTGCAGACGACCTGACATTCATGGTAAATCACAAGCACTTGATCATTTTACAATACTTTTATTCTTTACTTTATGTTTCTATACTTACAATTTTTTTTTTTTTTTTTGCAGTGCTACAAGCTCGAGGATCACCATTTAGTAACCTCTGATGTTCTCACTGTCCCAAGAGTGGATCCTCGAGTTGATAAGTTGGTTATATCAGAGATGGCATATGGGACATATTGCAACGCTTCAGACATACAGCACCTCGGAGAGATCATCCTTCGACATCTACACAAGGACATATAGATCCAAATGTTCCCTCTACTTCTGGTGCTACGGGTGCCATTGAGGAGCATATAAAGACGCAGATATATTCGTATCCGACTCCTACACGCAGTCCAACATTTACACAAATGCCAGCATTCGAGGAGCATATAGACACTCAGATGTATTCGTACCCGACTCATATACCCACCCCGACGTTTACACAGACACCTGCCTTCGAGGAGCATGACGACGCTATGCCGAGTGAGCCTCCATGACTTAATGTTTATCAGCGATGGAGGAGGCGTCGATATTTAGAGGATAGTACAACTGTTGTGCTTCAGTTTTCTGAGAGTCATGAGGGTACGCAAGCTCAGGCTCCAGTTCCAGTTCACAATAGACGTCAGCCGCGTAGAAATGCTAAACGACCTCCATGCAGTACTTAGTGAAGTTTTTCTTATTTGTGTATATCGGTGTTTCTCTATGTATTACATTCTTTGTAACTTAAAAATTTATTAATTGTAATTTTATAACTTTTGTTTCGTATTTATGTGGACATGTGTGTTGATAATTTTGCTTTTGGAGTATTGATTGATGATTTTGGAGTTTGGTATTTGTGAAGTTTGATGATCGATATTTGTGAAATTTGGTGATATTCTAGGAGTTTGGATATTTGCTATTTGATATAAGTTTGGTGATTGATATTTGTCTGTAGTTTGGTGTTGGTAGATTGATGGACGTGGGAAATGCCTTTTTGTTGTGGCTTGCAGTATCCGTGAAGTTTTTATTGCAAGATGGCTAAATATGCAGAAGCAGATTGTGCAGGGCGAAGGCGTTGGATGTGCGATCGGAGAAGGTGCAATCAGCTGCGAGGTTCGCGCAAGTTATTGCGCGAACCAGGAGCGCGTAGTCTTGCGCGATCCCAGACCGCGCAACCTCATTTTTTTTTTTCCATATTTGGCGAAGTTGGTTGGAGAAGGTCTATGTCGCGCTCTGTGAGCGCGAAATCCCTAGTTTGGGAACCCAAAAAAAAAAAAAAAAGCCCTAATTTTTTAATTTTTATTTAAATTTTCTCTATTTTAGTAAATCCCCCATGACCACAACATACTTCTAGAACCGAAGGAACCACATCGTGAGGTTCATATCTGATCAGCAGAAAAGTGCATTTTTGATTTCTTTGTATTAAATTTAAAAAAAAAAAAAAAAATGGATCTGGATTATTTTGATGAAACTATCATACTACTTTAGTTTGTAGTCACTAAAACCGTAGTACAACAATTTAAGGCTAAAATAAGTATTCAACATGTAAACATGATTTTGGATGCCATCACAAATATAAGTCAAAACACAACAAATATGAAACAAGCCTTACCTGCCCTAATTTGATGTATGTTACTCCCATGCGTTCAAACAATCTCCTCAGATAAATTGGGGATAGTAAACCAAACTGCATTTGAGCCAGTAATCCAGGAGAAGAGCTTCTTGACTACCAAAAAATTAAAAAATATATTAATAAAAAATAATAATAATGTTTTAGATTTTTTTTTAAATTAATATATGTTTACTGTTGTACGTGTCTGCCCATTACTAAAAGACCTGATATCCAAAAATCCAGAGAGAGCACCATTGAAGCACTATCAAATTTCTTTCACATAAAGAGAGAGGTCTAATTTTGGGAACTGAAAATTTTGTCCCCCTTATCTCAAGGACCCCTTGGCCCCATTTCTAGGCCTTTTTTCACCGATGATTCAGCTGATGATTATTCCATCGAGGCCGACCTGGGGGTTCGTTTTGCGCTAAAGATCATCTGGCCAGACCAATCCACAAAAACTTGAGAGCCTCCTTTGGCGAGAATTAACCATGGGCCCGCTAAGCCTGATGGGCGCTGACCACAAGTTGGGTCTGCTTAGACATGGGCCGAGCACAAGCTGGTTCATCAGTCCTACTTGGTGCTTAGCCCAGACCAACCAATGAACAACAGATTTTTCTATTTCTCCTCCACTGTTGTACTGCTTTTTTGTTTGGAGGGGGAGGTGGTGCAAAATTTACCAGACCAAAACCATTTTTTTGTTGAAGAAAAAGAAATTCATTAGGTGAAAAAGTAGAGAATATCATAGAAGACATCCTCCAAAAGGACAGGACAGGACAATAAACAAAAGGAAAGATGTAGTGCCTCCAAAGAAACCAGACGCCACTGTCCATAATGATACAATGAAAACAACTCTTTCCTCAATCAGATTAACTAAGAGGAAAAGACCATTGAGGATTCTTGAGTTCAACTCCGGTCAGATACACCAACACAGTTTATTTAGTAGAAACTCAATGGTTTTTTTTATCAAAAGAGAAATTATATCATAGATACAGAAGACTATACTAGCATGCAAAAGAGAATGAAGCATCCTCAAAGAAAAAAGAGAAGCAAAATGAATCATAACAGCATAGCAGTCCCCCGTATAAATACTGGTTGAATAGTAACCTTGAATGGCAACCGCAACCAAGACTTGAAGAAATGTTCTTAAAAGGGAGGGGGAGGGAAACCCTATTTCGCAACATATCCAGAGGAAGACTCCAATCCTTGAAAATTCATGAGTTTCCTTTTAAAACCATCGTCCCAAAGAATGTTAGTGTTCTCATTACCACCGATAACGTCTACAATAAAGAATGCCTTAAAAGAACCAGGAATTAAACAACCTTCCTATCGGATGAGAAACAACCTACTCCACAACAATTGAGCCAATGTGCACAATTAGGTGGTTAAACATCTGCCCTCTGTGGCAACACAAAACATAATCATTAAGAGACAAAGCTTTCTCTGGCCTCCTTATCTGAATCAAGTCATTGGATATTAATCCTATCAAGAGAAGCGGTCCGAAAATGTGAGACTTCTGCAAACTCTGGGTCCCAAAAACTAACAGACCTCAAGGTAACCCCAAAATGGACACCATGATCGGTAGTAGGCCACAAACTTTTACTACATTAAGGATCTCTTTAGGAACCAGATCAGTCATATTAATACCTAAAACATTACTCTTGGCCAAGATCATCTCCTAAAATATTACTCTAGGCCCAAATCATCTGAAACAAACTCAAAAAAGCCAAGTCATTATCAAGACACTCCAAATCATTCTCAAGATATAACTTTGTCTTAATCCCCCTAAAAGATCTAAAGCACTCTCTAGCTTGGCCATTAACAATCACTAAAACCACCACAAATCTTCAACAACCTCCAATCCATATTCTCTATCCACAGCCAGAACCTTTCACTTATATCACTCTTTCCTGGAAAAATACCCAAAATCCAATTTAATTGCAGGTGCCAATTCCTACTCCCTTGGCACAGTATGAATGTTGGGACAAAAAGAGGTAGTTGGTTGTCTAACCTGAAATTAGTATTTATCTATCAAGGATACTTGACCAAATAGAATTTTTGAACTTCCAGTTGGCACTAAAACCTCTTTAAAATTCATGTTAGTGTGACCACAAACAATAAGCATATTATGAGAAACCTTTTCTTGGAAATTGAAAAGGGCAAAGGAGCCATTTTAGGACCTATTTTAGAGGCCTACCATCTAAAGGTTATCTTGGTCTTAGTAATTGGTGTCCAAAACCAGCAGTTTACTTGGTAAATTGCAGAGTTTGACTCTCATGGCACAAAGTGATAAAGAGCAACCATGGCCTTTACACCAAGTATCAGATGCTTCTTTGTCATGAAAAATCACTTTAATAGCTTTCCCTGAGTACACAAAGAAGAATCAAAATGAAAGGATTTCTTGACGTCAATCTTGAATCACTCTCTTAAATAGGAAAAGGTCCATATTTATGCTTCTTTCAGGCTCATGATTCAGGGTCTTTAAAGACTTAAGCTCAGGTATTTCAATAAAGGTATTCACTTTTGGATTTGTACATTATTTTTTTTTTTTTGAATCTTAAGAGGATTTCTTAACCACTTTGCACTTCTCTTATTTGCTTGGGTACTTAAGATCAGTGTTATCAGAATCAGACTAAAAGAGGCAAATGAAAAGGACGGATTGAAATAACCAACCCCAATTAAGTTGGGATAAAATCTTAGTTGCGTTGAGCTTTTAGTTTTCAAGGTGTAGAGCTGCAATGGGACCAAGATTTAATTTGCAAGAATCACTTTAAGAAATTAAAATGATATCAGTCAACTACAGATAGACGGAATTCGAAACATGTTTGACGACCAAAAAAAAAAAAATGACAACAAAACAGCACTTACCTGCGAGACATCTGCCAGCCACTCACCACCAACACCTAAAACTGCTTGAATACCTTGAGCTAGCCTAAGGGCACCACGGGGACCAGTGTTTATAGATGTCTGCACAATATCCTCCACAAGCTCTGGAAAGTTTTCAATGCTTTCTAATGGATCACACAATAATTAAAAAGCTCAGGTTGTAGTTGACATCAAAGCAACATATAAACTATGAAGAATGGACATTTCAAAATGAAACCAATCCCTTTAAAGATTAAGAAGTTTGTTTAGACCATGCATAACAGGATGAATACTAATGCTAATTACTTGTCAGGTGACCAAATAAAGCATCATCCTTTAGTAACTATCTTGCTTGTTATCAACATCGAGACAGATAACCACCTTTTTCCACACTGTTTAGTGGCAATGGACCAGATTGTTTTCCAATTCTTGGAGAGAATTGGTTGGCTCCTTGTTCTCCTAGAAGTTTTTGCTTCTGGATTTTAAAGTCTTTGGTGGAACTGCGTGGTTATGGCAATCCTTCCATGCGTGCTGTTAGAAAGGGTTGCTTGGATTTTAAAAAACCAGAGGCATCATGTTCTTAGCATCTCTTTCGGCCTTGGATACGAGTGGTATACAAGGATTTTCTTTTGAAATATCTTCAGAATGGTACTTTTTATTTGTTGTTTCAGAGGATGTCTTATCCTCTAGTGCTTTCTCCGAACATTCTTAGTAGATTGATAAATACTTCTTTAGCTATAACAAATATATGTGTATGCATACACATGCATATATCCAATAGTGATCTTATATGTGTCAAATGCACCAATTCTATGTTCATACTCGTATGTCTGTGCAACTTCAAGCAAAATGCACCACACTTGATTTTTTGAGTAAAGGGGAGAGATGATCGCCCTTCTGGGTTGGTTGAATGATCCGAAGTTAAGCAATAGCCTTCAGATAGAGGATGTCGAGACACAGATTGTGCTCAAAAATGTGCTTTCACATGTTTTCGGACAAGGACCAGACATTTTAGAGGGAGAAATCCAAAGTTATTTGGATTAAAGAGGGAGATAAAATCAGAAAATTCTTCCATACAATCACCATTTCCAAATTAATTTTTTTAACCCTCTAGTATTGAAGTAGATGGCATCGTGTTTTCTAAAAGCAATGTATAGAGGAAGATGCACGTAGTTTTTATGAAAGCCTGTGCATTTTACACTGAATAGAAATTTTACAGCCAAAGGTTGATGACTTAACTTCTAGCACTTTAGGTAAAGAGAATGCAAGTTGGCTAGCAAGGCCTTTTCCAGACAAGGTAGTGGCTGCAGCTTTAAAAGATTACAATAGAGAAGGCACCCAGGGTGGATCAGAAGGTGGTAAGAAAAGAGATGAGGAACTTCTTCACCAGGTTTCATGCCTTGAATGATTTTCTGGGAAGGTTGAATAGCACCTTCTTAGTCCTAATCCTCAAAAAGAGAGGAGCATCCAATCTGAGAGATTTTAGACCTATCATCTTAGAGGGGCATGCCTATAAAATCTTGTGAAAAGTTTTAACCAAAAGGCAAAAGGAGGTTATTGGGGGTGTAGTGGGCAAGTTTCAGTGAAACTAAAATGAGAGGAGTGTGGTCTTAACTGTAAAATAGATAGGGGAGAAGCTTATAATCACCTTTGTCGTTATCTTCTTCATGGTTTGGAGTGGCTGGAATTCAGAGAAAGATGGAGAAGTCTGATCCAAAAATGCAATCCTTCTGAATCTTACTAAAGAGCTCTTCTAAAGACTGCATTCAAAGTTTTCACAGCCTAAGACAAAGGATCCTCTCTCCTCTTTACTCTCTATCCCTGTGATGCATGCGCTAAGCCAGATACTCTCTATAGCAGTAGAACTGGAGCGGACTTTCAGTTTTTGGGTTGAGGCCAGAGGGAGAGAGGTACTCTCTATCTCTAACCCATTTTGTTTGTGCATGATACAATTATTCTGTGATAATACCGTCAAGCATGTTCTCTTCCGCAAATGTATTCTGTCAATCTTTAAGATGACATTTGCTTGGAAGGTGAATCACTCAAAGCAAAACACTAAAAGAAAGACTTTGGGATGCAGTTGTGGAGATGTTTGAGAAAAGATTGACAGGATGGCAAAAGGGGCATCTCTCTAGGGGGAGGTCTGATCTTATCAAAAATACATTTTGAGACCTTCTGCTATACTTTATCTCCCCATTTCCCATACCTGTTTCAGTGGGACAATTAGAGAGCACTCAAAGAAGATTCTCAAGAAGAAGCAATGGGAATGGTGGAGAGTTTAGTTTGGTTAAGTGGGGAATTGTGAGGTGGCCTCTGTAAGAAAGGGGTCTTGGCATTAGATTCATGGTTGACTTCACCAAGGAATCATTCAGGAAATGGCTGCGAGGTTCTTGGAAAGAGGTTATGTAGCTAAATATGAAGCTGGTGCCTTACAGCACGGCAGTCTGGAAGGAGACAAGGAAGAGCACTGCCGAGTTCAATGTAGGTAATTAGGTCAAGAATTTCCTTTTGGCATCATGGTGGTGTGGCTCCAATCCACTAAAGAGACAGTTCCCTAACTTATATGAATTGGTGGTGACAGAGGCATTAGGGGACTCGTGGGGGGGTATCATTTGCTCTTAGAATGTAAATTTTAGCAGGCAAGCAAATGATTGGGAATCGAAAAAGTTAATTACAGAAGCAAAGGCTTTCTGATTTTGTGGGTTTTACCTAGACGGTCTTTTGTGGGTTTTACTTCAAGTTCTGTACAGAACTGAGGCATAGGCTTGGAGTGGACTGAAGCTAAGAGGAAAGTGGTTACGATGCTCCCTCTAGGCGTGTTTTCTTTGATGTGGAGGGAATGGAATAGAAGAAATTTATAGAAGGACAAGAATTCCCTAATGCCATTTGTGGATAACTCTATGTTGAGTTTATGCTTTTGGTCAACTTCAAAGCCCTTGCAATCATTTGTAGATGTTGACTTTTTAGCTTCTCAAGTTCACAGGTGGATGAGCACCTCCTTGGTGCTTTTCATCACTCTTTTATGTCTTTTTTAAAAAAAATAAAATAAAATTCGCTTTTACCAATCAAAAAAAATTATATGGGCCACATATTTGCAAATCTTGAAAAATAAGCAAATTTCATTGAAACATCTTATATATTTATATGTCAAAAACAAGGTTCTTCCAACACCATTTGAGGGCCTTTTGTTGCAGCGGTCTGGACAGTGGTAGTTGTGGTATCTAGGTCCGGGATACATTTAACTTACCAGTTTTTCTAGATATTAAAATCATTAGAAAGGTTACCTTTGCATTCAAATAAGAAGCGTATCACATTATGGTGAGAAAATGTTTCACAGTTCCAAAAATCTTCCTGGGGTTAATGTTGTGTTGTATCTATTTCCATGCTTCATAACATATAAAACAAGATGGGACAAGAACAAGTGAGACAATTTGAGAAATGAAGAGGCAGTACTTGAAAGAAGGAAAGAAAAGGATTTGACATCTTCCTGCAATGCCTGAAGACGTGAAAATATAATGCTCAAATCAAGTTTAGCCAAACAAACAATTACGCACAACCCCCCACCAAAAGAAAAGGGCAAATGTTCCACAGTGAAAAATGAAAAAGTGAGAGAAAATGCAATCAGGTTTGAGAATTCTCTCTCTCCTCTCCTTGACAAAAATTTTGTCATGAGTAAAAGCAAGCATGCTCATGATTAGCTCGAACCTCAACCACAATGGGGTTGCAGATTGGAAATATTTAAAATGAAAATAGAAATTTAGGTTTGTTCGGTATGCAAAATCGTTTCATTTTGATTCAAGTTAAGGTTTGAGTGCGATACATGGTTTCATCACAAGATATATGTCCAGCCAAGTGAATGATGTAAGTGTTTTACAATGACAATTTCTTGCAACTCCAAAAGGCCCCTTCATGACTTATCATAGCTAAGCATATTGAGTTTCAGATGTTTTATTTGCAATAAAAAATTATTTCATATTAGTATTTTTAACTTACAAATGCAAATGAAATAAATTAATTTATTGGAAAAAAAATGCACTGGCTATATTGCACATAAAAATAACAATAACAATAATGGAATAGTTGAATCAAATTTAGCAAAAAGAGAAGCACCTTGGAATCGAGAAGAGAAACGGTCTTGTGACCCTGAATACCGAGCAAACAGAGTGAATCTGTTTTGACAGGAGATGAATGCCCTAGATTGTCCAGATTTCCTCATAACTCGAAACTGTAGCAATAGACAGAGTCAGAGCTTACTTAGGTTAGTATGAGAAGGTTTTTTCTAAAATGTTTGATGTGACTATTGTTATCTTTTGAGCTGCTCACAGGTAAGTTCAAGCCTTCTTTACTTGCCTATCAAAGAAGTTCTTGAAAAAGGAAGAGAAAAAGAATGGAAATTCTAAAAAATTCTAAAATGCACTTGATGGTTTCAAATTCATAGAAAGCAAAATTGCAGGATGGAAATGCAGTTATGCAGTTATTGATAGTTATTGCTTGAGGTAAAACCAAAAAGCTTTAGCAACAATAGCCAGTCCCCTCCTTCACTGTCGTCTTCCCTTGCATCATTTCTCATATTCCTCTCTTTTCTCCTTTCAGACAAAATTTTCTCAAGGAAAACGTTCTCACTTTTCTCTTACTTTTTTCAATAAGCGAAGGTCTGATGTTACTCTTTTCCTTCCATACATTATGCCTTTTGAACTTCCGTAATTCAACGAAAGCCACATCAACCTTCACTTTTGCTCACCAAGTTCTTTACCTAAACCAGCAGAAAATCACGAAAGACCTTCAATCTTCTCCATCTTCTGCACTGCAACAGCTCCCAACGTGTCTACATGTTCATCATTTTCAACATCAACAATAAAATCATTGAGATCTTTTTGGCCTATCATCCTCCGTTGGATACTTAGCAACGAAGATCGCATTATTGCTGTCAAGAAACTCTTCTCTCCGCGGTAAGTACTCAACTCCAAACTTGATTTTAAGTTTCTATTTCATTCCTTCTGATTTACCAAAACGCATTGACATTCGAGTTGTTATCCTACTAGGAAGGAAAAAAAAAATGATCTACGAAGAAATTGATTGAAAACTCCAATACTAGAGTTTTACATGAATGCAATAATTTGACAAAAGTCAAGTAACCCTTTTTGGGGGGCACAAAAATTGCGAGGACCAATGACGGGAAGTAATAGAAATCAAATCAGACGCATTATAAATAATGGAACTGTCCGGGAAGCAAACCCCCCCAAGAAAAAAAGAAACCGGAAACAAAAACCTAGATGATGACCCGGATGAAGCTTCGAGATAGTGGAAGAAGTTGGGAAGAAAACAACTTTGGAAGAGAAGTGGAACCATACCTGAGGCTGAGGAAGAAGAAAATGGAGATAATGGTGGTAGCGGCTCTGGCAGAGAGGGGATAGTGAAGGAAAGAGCACAGTGGCAGCGCAAGAAGCGGGAAACCTGATGGGAGAAGAAGAGATGGCCATTCTGTCTCCCTCCGGCGAGCAGCTCTCCTCGGTCCTCTGCTCTTGTTCTTACCCTGTATTCCTTCCCCAGCCCCCACACTTTGACGGTCACTGGCACCGCGAAGTTACAAAGCCTCGCCCCACCCTGTTCGAATCAATTAAATTTTGATATACGGGATTGTTCCTCCCCCCAGCTCGAAACGGAATACCCCCAGTTCACCTCGAGGGAAATCATAAAAATATCTGATTCATCGGTTGGTTGCGGAGGGGGCATCGTCAATTTCCTTCCCTTTTCGTTCTCTGAATCCCTACAAACATGTAAAAGTGAAAATGCCACGTGGCACGTCCTACTGCGCCCAGCAGATCGTTTCCTTTCATGCGAATCACAAATAATATTGGATAAGTACGCAACCGGGATATAATCAAAATTTTAAATTTAAATTTTAAAAATAAAAAAATATACTTAAAAACTATTTTTTAAATTAAATTTTTGATTTATCAAAAAAAAAAATAATCTTCCATATTTAACCGATAAATTTCAAATTTTCAAGATCATCAAAAAATAGTTCTCAAGCCCCATAACTCCTATCACGATCTCTTAAGATGTGAAGCAACATTTTCCCCCCGAGTGACAAAAGGGGCATTGTGCATTTATGATAAGTCACAGTTGAACTCACTCTTAGTTAATCATAACCCTATAATATGCTACTATCTATAGAAAAAAATTTTACTCTCTCTAGAAATTTTAATCTCCACACGTATCTCTAGCCAAAGGCACATATATGGTTTGAATCTGCCATACTTTATAACAACTTATAAGTTGAGCTAACCTAAAAGCAACCACTTGATTCTCCTCCCCAATACAATATATCATCTGTCCATAGATCTTGAGAAACAATAATCCCACGAATCTCCTCCACTCATTCGTGAGATAGAATAACCAAAAGATTGTCGACATCTTATTGACCCTCTGGGGTAATAAAGTGGTTAACTTTAAATAACGACAGAGTATAAAATGGCGGTAAGTAAAATTAATATATTTAGGTGAATATGTGGCAAAATTAGAAAAGATAAAATTATAAATAAAGAGATATGTAATAAGTTGAAAGTTGATTCAATTGTTGATAATATGCGAGAATATTGTTTGAGGTGGTTTGGACATGTGAAACGAAAACCTAAACACGCACCAGTTAGGAGAACCGATAACTTAAATATATGAGATTTAGTAAAATGTAAAAATATGTCATTGAAAATTTAGATGCAAATTATCTATAAACACTGATAATTAAAATTCTAGTTGATGAGATAGTTTTCGATAAGAATGAGTGATGTTGGAGAATTCCTACAAATTAAATCAATATCTTTTTTTTTACCTTCCTGATATTTGTCTCTCATGTTCGACCTTAAATTTTAGAATTAAGGTCCAAGTTATTATTGTTGTTGTAGATAGTCCCCCTCTAAATACTTTCCTATCAAAACTTGACACCACAATGCTGAGTTGTCATCCATCAATCTCCATCCCAACTTAGCAAGAAAGTCTTGTTGATATCTCTATTCTTACGACGACCTAGGCCCCCCTGATGGCTGAGAAGACAAACATTATCCCATCCCACATTATGGACCCGTCTAGTGTTATTTGCATCACCCCAAAGAAATCTTCAATTACATAAGTCCAACTGCTTATTCTCTCAATGCCAAGTAACCTACATTACATAAGATGGGATCGAAGATGTAACCACCTGGATTAGTGTCTGTCTACCCACTGTACTAAGCAGTTACATCTTCCATGTGGCCACTCAGTTAGCAACCCTCTCTAGTACGAATTGATAAGCACTTGCTCGGACCCTCCCATGTAATAAGGGAACTCCCAAACAACAGCCCAAGTCTTCATTGAAGCAAAACTTACATTTAGCTGCTAGCTGATTCTTTAGAGACATCGGAGCTCGGGGAGACACAAAAAGCTAAGATTTAACCGGGTTAACTTGAAGACCACTACACAAAGCAAATTCCTGCACACAATCCAAAATTGATTGGATGCATCTTGGCTTAGCTTCTATAAACAATGTTAATTTATTCGCAAAAAAGAGATGAGATATTCTAGGACCTGAGCAAGATAATTTGATAGGCACTCATCTTTCAGACCTCTCCCTATCTTAAATCATATACGACAACTTCTCCATCACAAGACTGAAAAGATATGAAGACAAAGGGTCTCCCTGTCAAAGACCTTACCCTAAAGGGAAAAAAAAAGGCATAGTCTCCTCATTCCACAATAACACGAAGCTTGCATTAGAGACTAAAAACATAATAAGGCATGTCAAAGCTAGGGGAATCCCAAAATCTAAAAGGGTTTGCCCACTATCATATGCATGCTTAAGATCCACTTTCAGCACATTATTCCACCATTTTCTACAAAAACGCTGAATAGTATGAATAATTTCCTGTATGATAATTATATTGCCAACATACTTCAGTCAGGGATGAAACTGCTCTGAAACGGCCCCACCAATCGCTAAATTACTGAGTGAAGTCTATTAACTAGTATTTTAACAAAATCTTGTAACTTGTATTTAGTAAGCTAATCGATCTAAAATCCCCTAACACCTCCTGATGGGGTCTCTTTGGGATCAGAACAATAAAGACTTGGAGATACTTTGGAGAAAAGAAGCTATCTCGAAATGCTTCCGTGACAAAAAGGAAGAGGGAACATTAGGTAATATCCTAAAACTACTAGTAAAAAAACAATTGAGCACCATCTGGACCAGAGCCTTTAAATCTTTCATTGAAAAAATTGCTGACTTTACCTCATCAATCTCCACTAGCTTCACAAGAACCCTTTGATTGTTACCAATCTACATACATACTAGGCCACTCATTCATACGAACTACCAAAAATATTTTGGAAAAGAAAGAGTGAGCATGATCCTTTAACTTCTCTATGTCTGAACACCAAACCCCATCAATCTTCAATCTTGTTTTCTGGTTAACGTCTTGGCGAATAACCGTAGTAAGGTAAAAAAACCTTATGTTGCGATCCCCTTTGCTGAACCAATCCAATCTTTATTTTTGGAGCAAGAAGGTCTTTTCCATATCCAAGACACGATGATAATCATCCAACAACTCTTTCTCCAAATGCCGCAAGAACTTGGATTTATCATCGACTAGCGACTGTTGAATACCCCAAAGTTTGTTCACAAGCCTTCGTTTCTGAGAAAAATATTTCCAAACATTTCTTTGTTCCTTAATTAAAGTTCAATAGATACTTAACGAATGTTATCCATAAATGAGATAGGCCATCTAGACCAATGGTGAGTCCAAGTGGCCTCAAAACAGAATAGACATCCCTCTTATAGGGGAGGGGAAGAACTATGCATCTGAAAAAGTAATGGGTGATGATCTCCCTAAATTTATGGCAGGACTACCACTTTTGCATCAGAAAAAGACATGCATCTCGCTATATTATCTAGAACCCGGTCCAACCTTTCTTGAAGAGTAATTAGCTCATTCCTCTTCCTGCACAACCAGTAAAACCCAAGTTATAAAGATCACAACTCTGCCAATTTTCCCAAAAATGAGCAACTCTTCATGAAACTAATACATTTCAACTAGTAGTTTTTGAAGGACCAACAATGTCACTAAAATCCCCAAGATCAAACCATGCATCACTCATAGTACCAACTATAGCATTTAGTTCCTCTCAAGCAACCGATTTGGCTTGACAATGTGGTTGGATATATACAAAAGTAGCAAACCACTAACTAACATTCGAATGAATCCTACAGTGAATTAATGGTGCCATCGAATGGATAACATCCACTGCGATTTCAGAGGATCTCCACATAATCCAGAGGCTACTCCTAAAACTTGTATTCGACATTACAAATTCCTAATCAAAACCTTTCCTTCTTAGAAAACAAGAAGGAGAGGCCACATTTGCCTTAGTTTCCAAGAGAGGAATGAAATCCACCACATAAAGTTTAATTAAATCTAGGGTACTCCTCCACACTCGAGGATTACAAAATCCTCTTACATTCCAAACTAAAAGATTTTGAGACAACATCATAAAAGAAATTATCTAATGTAAAATAAAGGGAAGGGGGAAAAAGCTCACAAGCTCTGGCACATAGTCACCTCTTCCATATCCATCTCTATTGAATCCTCCCCACCAACCATAGTCCAAATGATGCCCTTCATCTGAATTTTAGCATATTCCTCTTTTTTGGCCAACACACTATCAATCATGGCATCGCCTTCACGCGAATCCCCTAACCCATGAACTGATTTTTTGTCCAAACTGCTGACATTCCTTTTTGCAGCTTCAAACTCCCTCCCAGTCACAGAACCCTCCTTGGCAACCCAAGGCAATAGCAGGACACTCGGATTAGGCGGTCGGCCCTCTCTACTGTAAGAGACAGAAGAGTCTTGCTATAGGATAGCCAAGATCCAGCGGTCCTCCATTATCGTCGACTGTCCTCCAAGGGTCTCCAACCTCAGATTGCAGCCCAGTGTAGGTTAAAAACTCACCCTTTCCACTGCAACATCTCCATCAGTCAAACTCAAGCTATCGGATTGAAGGGTGGAAGCTTCAGAGGGTTTTCAAGTCATTCGAGCACCATAGGTCAGTTAATGTGTCAGGTCATTTGAATTTGGGGAACCAACATCTTTTTCCAATGGGCCTAGTTGTCGAGTCTCAAGGCCTACTAGAGGCTCAAACTTTGATTTATTAGCCGGACCTATATCTTTAGGACAAACCTGACCTGGAGTAATAGAAGAATTCAAATGACTTATGGGCTTCAAGTGACAATGTAGGCTTGAGTGTTGGGCCAAATCAAGAGAACTTGAATGCCCTTCGAACAACTGAACTGGGACATTTAAAGTGCTGGTGGAAATCAATTTGGATGTCATGCTTGACCCGCAACCTGCATCTTCAAGCTAACTAATTCCAACCTGTTAACACTCTTTTGACATTTTCTTTTCAAATGTTACCACCGTGGAGGGCGGCAAAATCAACGGAGCTATTTCTATGTGATCCCTTCACTCAACGTCAAGAATCCCAGCATCATCCGCGATGTTAACCAAATTTAAAAAAACGATTAGTCTTCACTTCCTTTCCTTTTTTAGACATCTCTAAGCTCCTTGGGGCACTCCGATGAGGATGTCTATGCACTTGGATCCAAGGACCAAAAGGGTCCTCTGTGTCCACCTCCTTTAATGGCCTTTTGCCATTGCCCATGGTTTGGGGATTCCCAGATTTAGAGAGTAGCACTTCTGTCAATTTCTCATTTCGGTTAGGGCAAGTACATGAATGGCCCACCTTACCACAACTGAAGCAAATAATGGGTAAAACTTCATATTCTACTCATAGAATACGCTTATTCAACGTGATTTTAGATACCAATGGTTTGTTTAAGTTAATCTTTATATAAATACGAGCAAACTTTCCCCTCGCCGCTTTTGTTATGTTTGTATCAATCTTTAAGGCCCGTCCCAATGCCTTTCCGATCTGGAAGAGAGCATCCTCTTCGAAGAACTCAATTGGAAGCATAGGCAAATGAACCCACACCACTGTCCTCTTGATCGCTATCGTAGAGGGAATAAACCAAGGCTTCCATCGCATAGCTACCAAATGATGTCGTTGAATAATCCATGGACCCCATGTCAAAGCTCTCTCAAAATCGAACTGCAAGGATAATTTCGCTAGATAAAAACCTTCACCTATATCTATTAAGTTTAATTCCCCTTCAATTTGCCACAAAGTAACAATTCTAGACCTCAGTAGATAATAACCCATATTCTTTCCCACAATTTGACTATGATAGAGGACCTCCAAAATTGGTGCAAATTGGAGATCTCGTGATCAGTGAATACGATTTCAGGAATCGTGGGATCTTCCGAAACCAAATAGGCACCTTCATCCTTGGGCTCTTCTTTAGAATTAAACAATTTGCCAGAGTTAAAAAATCCCTTGTTTAGAGTCAGGAACGAGGAGCATGTCACGGAAACTCCAGCATGGAATGGGTCCGCTATGCCCCTCCCCATCATTCCTTTTTATCTTCTTGGCATTCTGGAGTGTCAAATCATCATCTTCTGCATGAGAATCTTCTGTGTTCAAGCTCGCACCCACCATAGGGAAGCCTCGAGAGTCCCCACACGTGGCACATTCACTTCCGTGTCGCTTTCCTTCTCTCATTCTCTCTATTCTACACTTTAGTGCTATTAATAGAAAAGGATAAATACAACTTTCAAGAGCAAGTAACATTGAATGAATTTTTTAGTTTTTTCCAACTTGTATTAATTTTAAAGAGTTTCTTTGTGCAGAGAAATAGAAAGAAAAGGATTGCACAATTGTCAAAGATTTCAATCCAACAAAAGTGGATAAAGTTAAAGTTAGAGTTAGGATTTTTAAATAAGAAATTATGAATTTTTTAATAAAATTACAATTTTACCTCAAAACAAGACAAACAAAACATATTTGAACCATCTCAATTAGTATTTAGCTAAAAAATCTAGATGAGTCAAAACATTGAGTCAAATAAAATTTGTTTTAAATTATTTTTAAATTATTTTTAGCTGAAATAAAATATACTCACTTTCATCGAAAAGAAACAAAATCGACAAACTTATGCATACAATTACGTGCAAAAATTTATAAAAAAAAAATCTTTAAAATTATTCCTTGAATTAAGAAATGTATACCAATAAATTTCTAAACTTTTTTATGCAAAAACCTTCCCTTAGCTATGAAAAGTGATGGTACATGTCATAGTCTAACGACCCACTATCACAAAACCCAGAAACTATTAAGCCCATTAGGCCATAGCCATAAGGCCCATGAACAACTAGACACGCTCCCGATCTCTTAGTTGAATGCTCTCTCGATTGAGCACTCTTGCTTATGTCATTCGACTATCCCGGTCTTACCCTCATGAGAAGTTACCCCTTTACCTCTCGGTCAATTTAACTTTTAATCTCTGGACCTCTCGGCTGTCGCTACTCCTTATTAGCTACTCTTCATCAATACGGAAGTAATTTCCATTACGTGATAAGTCCAACACATGATCATCCAACAAGAAAGGAAATCTCTAACAAATCAAAATCTTCTTTAATTTGATACAATCTTTCTCAATAAGGAAGCGGGTCTTTATATTACTCCCGATAAGGCAGAGAATCTAAGTGGCAACTTGAAGTTCCCTTATTCAACAGGATTCTAAATCCCTTAAAGATCTTTGATAACAATTTCTGTAATCTCAGAAAATTCTCAATAATCTTTCTACAAGAAAACTAGAATTTTTACACCCCTAAACACATATGAGACTCACCATATATATATTACATTCACTAACTTTACACTTAATCACACAGAAGCAATACAGGTTACTTTATGGCTCTACTTAGTCTGTTTCTCAGTCTTTTATCACCACTCTTTCTTATTCGAACATCTTTAATGGTAGTTACAGGTCTTTTTGCTCTTGAAGGTCTAAAAAACTCATCAACACTGGTTTCCTGCTCAGATCAATGGAACAGCTATCTATGGGGCAAAACCCACCTCCATAAAAAAGTATTAAAATTGGTCATTCCATCTAGAGTACATTAGTTCTTATAATCTAAATTAACAAGCGATGCCCATGAATTAAACAAAAGTTAATGAATTTTGTATTAAAAATTTATTTTTTATTTTCAAAAGAAAAAAATAACAATTTTCAAGCATTTAAGGAATTTTGAAGATGTGAATTTGTCAGCAATTACTTTTCGTTCTCTGCTACACCACTATCGTGAACCTCACACCATCATAACAATTAAATAATAACTTTTAATTACTTTTGTGCTTTAATTAGAATAAAAGGATAAAACTTAAAAAGAGATTAATAGGGACTAATGATAATAAAAGGGTAAAATTTTATAAAGAGATTAATAGGGACTAATGGTCTAAAATTTGTGTTTAAGCATAACACAAATATTTAGAGCTTATACTTTTTAAAAATTATAAAATCAATCATAATAATTTCTAAAATTACAAAATATACACAAAATTTTTAAAATTACAAAACAACCATAATACAACAACAACAACAATCTAGACCTTCTGTCCTAAAATTTGGGATCGGTTATATGAGAGACAAATAATGAAATCGTAAAAAAAAAAGAAAAGAAAAAAAGATTTAGTTTTTGCGGATTCTCCTATGCCACTTATTCCTATCTAAAGTCATCTCATCAACTAAATCCATCACGATCATATCATTACGAATGCATTGTATCCAAAATTTCAATGACTTACCTCTACCTCTACGTTTTAAAATTACAAAATAATCATAATAGTTTTTTAAAATTATAAAATAATAATAATGGATTCTAAAAATTACAAAAATAGTAATAATACTTTCTAAAAAATAAAAATTCAATCGTAAATCTCCCTCTCTATTATTCTTCTTTTCTAACTAAACTAACACAAAAATAACGCTAAATTAAGTAGGTAATTAACACCAATAAAATTTTGAATAGAGAAAAGATTTCAGACATATTCATTTTTATTCCTAAAATAATTAAAATACAATCCGTTAAAGTATTAGTTTATGTTGTATAGAAACAAAAGGGCGAAACGGAAATGGATATGAAAACAATACGGGAAAATGAATTTTATAAAAATATAAGAAACGAAAACATGTGGGAAACACGTGCATATTAAAAATTTAAATTCTTTTTTATAAATATTAATTATTTTATAAAAATAATAAAATAATCATCTTTTATAATAAAAATAAAAAATTTCAAATATGAAATCATCATTTATAATACAAATAAACAAAAATTAAAATTAAATAAATAAATAATTCATTAAACTAAATATATTTTATACTTAGATTAAAAGCCAAATGTAGTTTATTAAACTAATTCTGTCTTATCACTTTTTATTCTTCTTACTTGTATTTGCATCTTCATTAAAAAACACACTCTCCAATTCTGGTTCATCAAATGCCAGATTAACAATTTCAAAAATATTAACATCTTCCATGTTCCCAAATTTATCTCCTCTAATATCTTATAATTTTATCCTCTCATCATGATATTGAGATGTATCTATTGACAATGAAAAATATTGTTATGCACAAATACTAAGTTTTCTATACGTTTTAGACTTAATTTATTTTTTCTAAATGAATGAATAAAATAATAAGTGTTCCGATTCCTTTTCAGAACAAGAGGAGAAATTAGGTTGTCCAAACATCTTAAAAGCCAATTTTTGAAGTAAAAGTACCTTTAAACCAAAATATGCCTACCACTTTTTTTATTTGTGTTATTCTTACTCGCAATTGAATTTGAATCTCCAAATGATCCACTTGTTAAAGAAAATTTAGCAAACTCATTATAGACGTTAACACGTTCATCTTCATTTAGAAAAAGTCTTCTAAAGCACTCATTTCTTTCAATTGAGACTTCTCCGTCCATATGAGAAATCATTCTATTTTATCTTTTCTAAAATCAATTATCATTATAAAAATTTCAAAAGAAAAGAAAAATAATAATATGTTAGAGAAAACCATTCACTATAACAAAAAAAAATAGTTAATGAATTACAAAAACAAAAAATTTAACTAAGTGTTTATATTAAATTCAATGAAAATGCTAAACAATGTAGTGGACTTTTATTCTTTGCCCAACAAGTAATAAGAATATGATAAATCACATCATAGAAAGCAGAGAATTCGTGTATGCTGACTTTTGCTTGTATTTATGAATATCATCTTCACTTTCTCATAAAACTAAACGAGAGTAAGATTTATCTATATCACATACCCTAATTATATCATAAATAGGTATATTAATTGCAATAACATAATCAACTTTCTTTCACTAATCTTCATTTACCACTATGTCACGAACAAACCTTACTTTTTCTTAATCATTATCTCGATATTATGTCCATTGGTCACTTGTTACCATCACTTCAAGTAAACATGGAATAATTATTACAAGTATCACAAACCTTTTAAGCATCACAACAATTGAAACAAAAAAAGTATATAACTCAAAGCAACTTCAAATGACTAAACCAGTTGAAAATAGCCAACCACATGGAATAATTCATTACAAAATTTTTTATTTGTAAAGCATCTCCATGTATAGGAGTGATCCAATGACGTTCATCTTATGTTTTTTTATTATTTTTAAAATTTTTAACTATGCATATATGCAAGATTCAACATATGAACAGTACAATGAGTCTAAAAAGTATGTGAAAATATACCTTCAATAATTTTTTCAACATCTTTGCAATTGTCAATATTATCGGTAATTATTTGAACTCTCTTTTCATCACCAACTTCATCGATTACTTTTCTTTTTAGTTCAACAATGAAATATTTATCCTCCACTTCACTTGAACAATATACAACTTTGATAAATATTGGTCTATTTTCAAAACAACCATAAAATTAATTAATTGTTTTCTTTAGAGGTCACTCCATTCATCACAAACAATGCTAACACATTTATCCAACCATGTACTTTTAATGGGTTCCAACAATCATTTTACATTTGACTTTTCTTGTTGAAAAGTGTAGTCTCAATTTATTATAATTTGGAGACAAATATCCACCTGATTAATAGTAAATATAAAAACACTTATATAACATGAATATTTAGAACAATTAAATGATAAACCCCAATATAGAACATTCTAGCAATATCAGTATCTAATTTTAATTGAGTTTGCATGTCAAAAACTTTACCAAAAGGTGAATCATCAACTCTTTTTTTCTTTGAAAACTCTAAAGATCTTGGTTCACTTAAATGTAACGAAGTACTTGAATCACTAGATGTATAACACAAAGGCACTCATTTATATTGTGAGAGTGAAATATTTTTTGTAACTTTATCTTCAAATTTTTTCATGTATAAAATATTTTCAAATGCTACTTTTTTGCCAACACTAATCTCTTTTCCACTAATTTTTAGAAAAAAGCAATTACTCTCAAGTATGTCCTTTGTTTTTTTTTTTTTTATTACAAAAATTACATAACCATCGTCAATTACCTCTGTTATTTCCTATTTTTCAATTTTAATTATATATTTCAATAAATTACTACTCTTCTTGTCTCAATGTTGAGGAAGGTACACCACTATTACCGAAACTTGAATTAAAATTTGAAGATGCTATAGAATAAATTATAATATGATAAAAAAAACCCAAAAATAAGATATCAAGATATAAAAATTTAAATTGTTAAAAAAATATAGACAAAAATGTTCATAATAAATCTAATAAAAAGAAATTAAACAACTAAATAAATAATAAATCAAATTAAATAAAAACCTTAAATATAATTCTTAATCTTAATTATAAAAATAAGAAAATTAAAATCTAAATTACTAATGGAAAATATGAATCATTAACTTATCGATATGATAACACCTTTAAATAATTTTTAACTTTAATACTAATCCATAAAATTAGTCTAAATAACCCTAAAATACTAATTAAAACCTAAATTAATATTAAAAAATTATTTTTCCTAAAATGAAAAATAAAATTATTAAATTAAAATTCTAAATAATAAATAAAAACTCTAAAATCTAAAATCTAAAAAAATTATATCATAAAGTATTGAAATAATACTATAAATAATAAAAGCAGCACACATAAAATAAAGTAAAAGTACCATAACCAAACACATTCTAAATTAATTTCAATGTTAATCAAAAACTTAATTTAATGTGTTCAATTCCAAAGTAAATGCAAACTCGTTCCAAATGAAATTAACTTTGAGATTCAAAGTAAATGTAATTAGAAGATACATTTATTAAATGGAAAGGCCAACAAATGCTTGTGCTTTTAATGCTCTTTTGGACATTAGACAACTTACTTTTAATACTCTTCTGGAAGTAAAAGAGTAAAAGAACAGGGAAGATGTCTCTCCTCGTGCTCTATTCATAGTACTCTCTTAGCCTTCACAAATAGAATTATAACTCACCTTCAAAGAAATTGTAAAAGATGTAATCGATGATGGTGATGGCAGCTAAAGACGAAAAATAACTGAAGCACATGTCCTAACTTTATAGAAAGTTCATTCCCTTATATTTAATTAAATTCTAACTTTGTTCTTTCTTGTATTTGTTTTTAATTACATCATATAATTGCGAGTAGAATTCTAGTTAGATTATATCTGGGAGTTACGGCTTGTGGGAGGATATGCAAATGGAGACATTTTTTAACTATGTTGTATAGTTTTCGTTTCCAATACTTTTTGGAAATGCGAAACGTGATTTAGCTGACATTTTCCCATATTATTGGTGTTAAGCATATTAAAACTATTAAAACTCTAATTAGTTATAGTAAATACTATGCTATTTATAAAAATCAATAAATAATTATCTATCACTTTGTCTTCGAGTTATATATATTTTGACAAATTGCCGCCTTACGTAGCACCAATAATTGAGAATGCATAAATAAAATGTATTATCACCTTCTTGATTATTTATTTTCATTAAGTTTTTCGTTCAATGAGAAAATATTCAAAAATGTCTAAATTGTCTTCCATTAGTCGACGGTACTTAAGAAGTTCAAGGAACATCTGATACGATCTAAGATTAGATGATTGAGTTTACTATCTATTATATCTGTCACGCCCCGACCCACTCCCGAGCCGGGCACGCAACCAGCCCGCCGCGGCACCCAGAAGCACGGGTACCACGTCCCGCACATCGAAGCACCGTAAGGCAGTCGACATTCACAAAATCCAGTTTCCAAATTTCAGAGATCCCCATGTGATAAAAATAATACATGTATGCTTCAATACAAATTAAAACAAGTGAGAGTTAACCTTATACAGACCAGAAAAATTATAAATACAGTCATCCCAATTTAAACAAATACAATGGTCATCCTAATTTCCTCAAATGATACAATAACCTCAATATATATATAGCAGAAGAGTGGGTAGTCATACCCCAACTTAGTAGTCTCCAAGAATATCCAATACAATAATGCGCACAAATCTCTCAGTCCGAGTCTACACCTGTAGGAGGGAAATGTGAGGGGTGAGTACCGTAGAGAGGGGGGTTGGTACTCAGCAAGTCGGGGGATGACATGCTACAATTAATTTTTTTGGGTGAATTAGGAGTGTCAAAATTATGTCCCAATAAATCCATGGTATGCAAAAATATTATGACATCTTAATAAATCATTCACGACATACGTATCAAATCAAATATGCATTCATTATACATATCCGTCATATCATGTAGAGCCGGCCGAAAATATCCCGGCAAGGGCCAACCATGGTCAAGGACGGGCAACGTTGGGGGTTTTCACGGTGCAAGTAATAAAATAAGGCTTTCCACCCCAACATTGGCCACAGACTACTCCAACTAGCCTGTATATATATATCGCACACGTATCAAGGATCAAGCGTGTATGGAAACCCTCCGGTGCTAGACCCACCAAGGTCCTCCCCGAAGTGGTTCAACCGACGACTGTCTGTACAATATGTATGACAATCTGACGGATACCCCCTGCAGAGGCGTATCCGGGCACAACAGGTGTGCATCCAGCCCAAATCACATATCTCAAGCCAAATCTCAAGCCATAACATGTCAAAATCATGTGCCAATATGCAATGGAAGCATAAAATCATGTGGATATATCAAAGTGTGGCACAATCATCAAGTGTCAAAATCATGGATATATATCGATATAAACAAGTTGGGACACTCCATATATCACAAAACATTTTCATAAATCCAGGGAAATATGTCAATCATACCATTTTAAATCATGCATTTGAAAACTGTTTAAAACACGGTATCAATTAAAAGTAAATGTCAAGTATCACTCACAATTAGGGGAGGATAACGCACTCTCCAATATCTCCATAAAGCGTAAATCAAGTGCTCCCTCCATTCAACTCAAATAACTCTTAGGGAGATAAACAGTCTGCAGATTTTTAACCTGCGCAGTCATGGAAAATAGACTATAACTTTGGCTATACAAGTCCAAATCAGATGATTCTTATCTCATTTTAAAGCTAAGAGATAGCACTATAACTTTTATTTTGCACACTTCCTCAGATTCAAATCACAGAATTCCCGGTAAGCCTCATTTTCTTACTGTCATATTTAAGTTTTGGATTCTGTCCAGTTTTTGTGCAGAAGCCATAACTTTCATTCTACTCATCAAAGTCTAATGAAATTTTAACATGTTATAGCCAAGATGTAGATCTACAACTTTCGTGTTTTGAGTTTTATCCAAATATGCCTGGAAGGGGTTCAACAAAATTCATGAACAGGACTGATACGTTTTAGTGAAACATAAAGTTTCTGTCAACACAGTTTTAAGGAAAATTATATAACTTTCAATTTCCTCATGAGAAATGGCTGAAATTTTTATATGTTATAGGAAAGAAGTATATCTATAACTTTCATGTTTTGTGTTTCTTCAAACTAAGACTGGAGAGGGGTCGTTTTTACTCACTACTGTCAAGGTTCGAAACAGGACACTTCTATGTCGAGTTTCAGGAAAAGTGCCATAACTTTTGGCACAGGCATCAGATTTTGGTGATTCTTATCTCGTTGGAACGATAAGACTTTGATCTACAATTCATATAACTAGCACATTTTCAAATTGTGGCTCTAAGATGCCTTAAAATAGAGATGAAGTCACAGACAGAAATAAAATTTAAAGTGAGACGGGATAAAATTTCTTACCTCACTTTCTTGGTCTTCCCCTCTTGCTTCTCTCATTGTTCTCACGAATTGGAAAGAATGAACAAGCATTCTAAGGCCTTCTTTTTTTATTATTGTATTAATAACTCACCACCCTAGGATCAAATCTCCAATTAATCAAAACCATAGAATCATTTTGACTATTGCATGTGTTTTGATTGGTTTTTTTTTTTTTTTTGTGCATGTGTTCTCATTGGCACACCTTATCTTTCTCATCTCCATTTGGCCAACACTTGTCCTCTTCACTATAACACTTGTTCAATACAAGAATACACTTGTCACATTTCATTTAAGTTTTGTTAATTGCTAACAAGCGTTTGACTTATAAAAATTCTAATTTGATCCCTAAAATTTTCATAATTACACACTAGGCCCAAATCTTATATTAGACCTAATTAAATTTATTTAATGTGAAATTAAGGTTTTGAATCTCTTTGAGTCAAAATTGATCCGATTTGTATTTTACCGTCAAATATCTAATGTTGATTTACCGGAAAAATTTTCTTAGTGAAAATTCATGAACATAGTAGTAGAAATATTATATATATATATATATATATATGAAATGGAATTCACTATAGAATATACCGAGAGTCGGTGTTACAATATCTACTAAGATGACCGGTTATATACAAGACGATTGGCGAAGTAACAATAGTGATATATATGTCTGAACTAGTCAACTTTGTTGGAAATTATTGTCTCTTTAGTTTTGATAATAACAAAATCTCTCGTGGTGTTCTAACAATTTTATTTAGTGTACAGATGTTGAAATTAATAAATAAGTTTTATTAAAGAAAAGTCATAGAACCAGTCATGCAAGCAAGGCTTATTTGGGCCATGGAAGCAAGATTTTTTTATATTTATTGAAGTCCCAGCCAGCAAGGTAAGTGTAGTTTGGATACTACACTTAACCCTAAATGAAGTCTAGATATGCATAAATGATTTCAAATTGTGAGAGGACTTTACATTCCAAAATCTCTATACTTAGAAATTTTTCTAAGTATGAAGCTGTGATCATTTGACCACCTTTGGACCTTCATATCTTCCTATATGATGAAATACTTTCAATATAAAAAATTGTGTTTCAAAGAGGATATATGGAACTTTAAATTCAAGTAATTACAGTACAATTATCTTGTTGGAATGGTGGAGAAAATTCAGCTAGAAGTTGGATGGTCACTCATTTCTTACAGCAGAATTTTTGGACAGAATATGGTTTTCAGTGGGTATTTGGACCTCGATATCTTCATCACAGGTCAGGGTCTTATGAGTTTATTTATTCATCATTATAATACTATAGTTGAACAATGAATATGAGATTTTATGGCATAATTTCGTCGAGATTTTGGTGGAGAAATAAATAGGTAAAGTCAGCATGTTGAACTGAAAAATTATGTGCTAGTGCTGAAATCCTGGACTGATTTTGATTTTTTTGGAGGAGCTATCATATAGATATAATCCAACCAACTTTGAATATATTGGAAAGATGTTTAAGTTTCAAATAAAAAATATTTACTACTAGTAAACATCATTATTCAAGGAGCATGTAAAGCCAATTTTTCAGGATGGTTGGAGGGGTTGTTAGTGATAATTTTGGGATTTTTTTTTTTTATAGCAAGATTTAAATTTTGAATGGGCAGTTTTGTTTAGCAAAAAGGAGCTTCGAAAATAATCAGAGTTGAACATATTTTTTAACAACAACTTTCAGATAATAGAGAGCAACAAAACTCCTGAATTCTGAGCAACAAATTCTGCATTCTGAACACAAAAATCAGCTGCTGCATTTCTAATTTTCTGCCTCTATATTCATTTGTTTAAGCATTGTTTGAGTTGTGTGGTTGTGTTGAGTGAGTAAGTCATTGTATGAGCTATCTTCCATTATTGGACAAAGGATTCTTCATGGTATGAAGATCAGAAGTCAACAAGTGGAGTGTATGTTACTGATTCAACTATAGTGGAAACTAGCTAATGGCTAGACCCCGGCTTGCTTAGCTGGAAGAGTGGACGTAGGCATAAGACCGAACCATTATAAAAACAGATTTGTCTCCTTACTCTTACTTTTAATTATTCCATTAGATTGACTATAGGTTTAATTATTGAATTTAGGTGAAGTTAGATTTTTGAAAAGTCTAAGTTTTGAATAACCAATTCAACCCCCCTAAAATATATTTTACTCAACAAATAACAACACAAATATAATGAAATGTCCATCTTCATTAATTACTTATGAACATTTACATTTAATTGATATATATCAAACCGGTTGACGTTATACATGCACCTAAATAAAATAATAAGAAGCTTATTTACATAACTAAAAGAAAATGTAAATGTCCGTAAATAAATATGTAAAAAATCACGGTCTTTTGGAGATATAACAAAAGTTTTCAAATCTATGTAACAATTTCAACTCCATACACATTCCAAATTTGAAGATTTAGTGAAGAAGAAAAGAAAAGGAAAGGAAGAAAAAAGAAGAGAAACCAAAAAGAAAAAAATTAAATTCATTTTTTATCTTTTAATTTTTTATTCAATTTCAAGTGTTATTTTTAAAAATCAATGAAGTGTTGTTTTTTTTTTTCACTTTATCCTTATCTATTATTACTTTTGCTAAATATTAAATTAAAGTAAAGTAAAATTTAATCCAATATTTTTTTTGGAACATGGGTGCAATGATCCTAGCCCTTTAAGGAAGCTAAGTCTCGAATATCATTCGAAATGACTCTATAAATCTCACTAGGAGGGGATACCAATTTATGATTACCATGAGGCATTGAATGACCAAGTTCAGCTAGTATGTTTGCGCATCTATTGCCTTCACGTGGGATAAATAACACTAATTGAACAATAACCTTCCTCATTAGTTGATGGCACTTATTTATGATATGATCAGCCGAGTGATGTGGCTTCACTCCCAGCGTAAGTAGTGTTACCAATTCATTTGAATCAAGTTTTACAATCACCAAGGAGAGGTTAGACCTATTTATTAGAAGTAAGCCTTCCTGAACACCCCACTGCTCCGCCATGAATGGATTTGTGCTCTCCAAATTCTCAGAAAATCCTCTAATCCATAATCTAAACTCATCTTTGATTATGCCACACATTCTTGCCAAATTTGTGCTCCTGAAGACCAATCCATCTGTATTCTATTTGTATACACCTATAGGTTTCCTCCATATGGATTCTATTTGATCCATAATTCATCCATCGCGGGTATAACAAATAGCTTTAGCCACCACATCCTCTGGAGAAAAGGCTTTAGCTTTAAACACTGTAAGGCAATGCTCCTTCCAGATAACGCCCACGAATGATCCCTGAGTAAGGCATGAGATTTACAATTTCGTGTAAGCCAAACTTTAATCGAAACCCAAGATATCACCCATTTTGATAAGAAGGAAGATGTAAGGATTTGTATCCATACTTGTTGGACCACCGAACAATCCTGGAACAAGTAAGTAATAGTTTCCTCCATCTTACCATAAATAGGACAAAGGGAATCCATTGTTGTCCCTCGACAGAAACGGGTACTATTTGTTAACTTGCTACCACGAAATAAGATCCACACTAACACCCTAACCCGCTTCTAGTATCTCAAATGCCAAATCCATCTCCAAGATTCAATAGGAGCTGACCGGTCTGTAGAGACTTCATTGTGAAGGGAGATAAAGTATGCTGATCGGACTGAAAATTTCCCTAAAGACTCTCCCGCCCAACACACATAATCATGTTTATTTGGATCTCTAGGGATCAATATAGTGCAGACCTCTACCACATCTCTCAGCAAAAAGGTCCTAAGATCCTCAATAACCCATTTACAATATGGGGAAATGAAGTGGCTCACCATTAAGGCCGTAGTGTGCTAATTGCAACCTTCGAACCAATGATTTCATATAAACAATGATAGATAGATTCCTTTATTTCTATTTCTCTTCTCTATTGTTCATTGTTTGTTTAAAGCTAACCCAAATGTCCTCCCATAATTAGATATTTTCACTATTACCAATTTTCTAACGAACCTCGATTTTTAATAAATCCTGGATTTTTAATAGTTCGTGTCAGGGGGAATACTTCAAAGGTTTACTACAAGCAAGAATTGCCTCATGCTTAAGATATTTATTTCGAAGAGTCTCACACCATAGAGCCTACTCCCCGATTATAATCTTACAACCAAGTTTCACCAAGAGAGTCTTGTTCATCTCTCAAGTGGTTCTAAGACCCAAAACACCACTATCCTTCAGCTGACAAACTTTTCCCCAACTGATCAAATGTGGTCTACATATCTCCTCTATGTCTCCCCAAAGAAATTATCTCTGCATTTTATCCAACTAGTTACATATCTACTTAGGCAACCGAGTTGTTTGCATCACATACCCTGAGATAGCAGAGGTGGTTGCTAATATGAGAGTCATGCACTCTGCTAAGCTTACAGTTTTCACCTTCCACCTTGATATCTTATTTTGAACCCGCTCAATCACATATTGATACTAGGTCTATTGAACTCGTCCCTAAATAAGAGGAACTCCAAGATAAATCCCCCAATCCTCTGTAAGTAGGAATTTGCAGTAGGATGTTAATCAAGTTTTCAAAGCCAAAGGAGGTTTCGGTGAGACCAAAAGTTTTGATTTTTTAGGATTTACCATTAAACCACTCCTATCACCAAACTCCCTAAGACAATCCAATATTGTAGAAAGAACCTCTGGCTTCGCTTCCCCAAATAGCATGAGATCATCCACAAAGAAAACTTGAGACACCGCCAGTCCCTATCGTGAAACCCTAATAGTTGCCCAGAGACCCTACCTTATCTTGTGTTGAATCATATAAGACAATTTCTTCATAACTAGAAGAAACAATTAACGTAACACCGATACCTCAGTATACTCATATTTTACTTCTCCTCATATTTATATATAATATTTTTCATGTTTCATAGAACGAAATTCACTCAGAAAATTCATCAAATATTTAATCGAATGATGTTTTAAATTTTAAGTGATCGGTTAGTAGAGTATTAGTTTTTTCGATAGTGACTACTCCTGTGAGATTATTATCTCTAGACCAATTCTTTGTTTCTATCGTTCGGTATATTACCGTCAGTTATAATTCGATCGGTATCTTTGCCTCACTGATATGTTTAAATATTTATTTCTCATCGGTCCGTTGACCGAATAGCATTTCCGATCTCCAATCGACATCTTCTGTTTTTCTTCGGCACTGTTGAGAAATTTCTATTCGACACCTGAAATTTTGAATTTTAAATAATTCTTACCGGTACCTTCCAATTTTGCTTCTGCACCCGTTCGGCATAATTTTTTTTTTATTTACTGGACAGTCCGTTTCATTTCCATTCGGAAATTTGTAAATCCTCTTCGGTACTGTTGACAATAAATTCTTGGTGCTGTCAAGAACCTGTCGGTATACACTTGTAATTTTGAGGAGTCTGTGTCCTTCTATTTACTGATCGGCTAGCCACAAGGAAGCACTCTCATTTGGTTGGCCGGTCAATCTTCTCGATTGGCCATCCCGGTTAGTCTTCCTGGTCAGTCTTCCCGATCGGCCATCCCGATCAGTCTTCCTGATCAATCTTCCCGAATGACCCATCTGTTCAGCCTTCCCGGATGACCTATCAGGTCAGCTTTCCCGAACGACCTATCTGGTTAGCCTTCTCGGGCGAACTATCTGATCAGCCTTCCCGGTTGGCCTATCTGGTCAGCTTCCCAATCAGTCTTCCTGAACAACATTTTCTCTCTTTAACTGATGATCAGCTAGACCGATGAGACTTGACCCAAGTACATCACAAATCACACTTTCCTCAATAAATAAAATTTTAAGTATTTAAGTTCATTATATTGATATCCAAATTTACCAAAAAGTGACATATTGGGCACCTGGGTCCATTGAAAGTGAAGGAAAGTAACTAAGTACATTCAAGAAATGAGTTTATAAGTAAAGAGAAGGGTGGGACATTAGAACCCACAAAGCTCAAACTCCATTTTTTCTTCTCATTCTTTCTCTCTCGGTTCACACCTCTTTTCTCTCTTTCTTCCTGTTTCTTTCAAAAATCAATCAAAATACATCTAGACCCACACTCTAAGAGTTCCAAAATTCATGACATAACCTCTAGCAAGTTAAAGCTAGTAAGAGAGTTGAGGTTTCTAGTGAGAGAAAATCTAGGGTTTGATCGTGATCCAGTTTGAGACAAATCGAAGACTGAAATTTAGGTAAAATTTTTAATATTAGTTTGTGTTTGTTTTCATCTGTCATAACTTTGGAGTTATGTTGAAAATTGATGAAAAAAATTGATAGGTTTTGGAGTCACCATAAGTGAGAAAGATTTGGGTATTCGATGTTAGGGGTTTTGGATTTGTTTGAAAGGATTGAAATTGATGATAGTGAATATTTGATTTTGTCCTTTAGGAGTTGCCGAAAACTAAACGAAGCAGGATGCTCGCTGTAGAGATGTCCGGGAGTGACATACTCTCCCATATACAGTGAGTGAGATTGTAGACACTGTGTTATTGATCGAACAAATCCATATTTTTATAGTTTTCAAATAGCATGGTTTATGATGTGTGTGAAAGCATGCGGTTAATATATTTTTATAAATGTTTCTTTCGTGATCATTGGAGTGTCTCAATAAATTGTTTAAATGATATGCATCCGTGAAATTTGTGTTGGAAATGACTTTGTGCCACTTTTGTGAACTTGACAGGATTTACATACTTCCATTTGTATTGCCACATTTATTTAACTTGGTTTAATATATTGATATGGGCCAAATCGCTTACTTGTGATTCGTGGATCGGATACCCACTTGTGATATGATGATGTGATGATGTTCATGATGGACTTCCATAGCTACGAAGGGCTTTGGCAGTGGCACCCATTGTGTCCGGATACGTTTCGACCGGAGGTATCCCCAAACGCCATATGTATAGTTGCGGCCGGATGAACCATATAAGGGAGGACGTGTGTGACGCCATTGTCTAGTTCTGGGCGGGATTCTATACATGATTGATTATGTGTGCTTGATACTATTGAGGCCCGTGGCCAACATTGGGGAAAAGAGCTTGATGTTTTCTTTATACTTGCATATGAAACACTTCCAATGTGCCCGTCATTGGTCACGGTAGACCATCGCCGGGGATATTTTATTAGCCAGCTCTATATGATTTTAAAACGTTGACGAATGCGTGTGTGGGTACCATGATGTGTGACCTATGATTTATGAATTGTGGAAATATTATGATTATTTTATAATGCCATCACATTTTAAAACTTTGCTTTGACACTCCATGTTCATACATATGATTGATAACATATTGTCGGTCCCCTCACTAACTGAGTATTGTGGAAATATCATGATTGTTTTATAATGCCATCGCATTTTAAAACTTTGCTTTGACACTCCATGCTCACATATATGATTGATAACATATTGTCGATCTTCTCACTCATTGAGTATTCCCCATAATACTCACCCCTCATTTTACTTGATTTTAGAGAATAGATTGACAGGAAGACACGTCGAGAGAGTTTGAAATACTTGATTGTATTGGAGATCTTGGACTTTGGGTATGGTATCGACCATTCTTCCGTAGTGATGTAGTTGATGATGTTGGCTGATATATATGTTCATTTGAGGTCTATAGAATGTCCATTGAGGCAGTCTTGCATTTTACATTCTTTACTTAGGAAATGATGTTTTGAGGAAAAACGGGTTTTAAACAGATTGAGCAGATGATTGTTGTAGCCTTTGTTATCTTGGTATGTGTGTCCTGTGATGGGCAGCGTACGGGATAACGGGCGACTGTTCACAGCCTCGGATCGAGAATCGGGGCGTGACAATTAAGGTGATAAGGGGCCCCTTGTCTCAAGTCCCTCCCTAGGGCAAAATCAGGCAACACCTCCCCATTCCAAAGTACAACAGACCGAACATGTGTGACTGTGAACATAATCAGGCGGATTAACTATTTTGGGAATTGAAAATCCTAGAGTATTCGACAGAGGAAAGACCAACTATCATAATCATATGCTTTGTGTAGATCAAGATTCAGAGCCATTCTTCATCGATTACCTCGAGAGCTACAGATAGAGTGCACTAACTCCTGGATGACAATGATGTTATCGAGGGTATTTCTTCCTGATAGAAAACTGCTTTGGTACAGGCCTATCACTTTCTATAGAATAGGTCTTAGGCGATGAACCAAACCTTAGCTAATACCTTGTAATTGGTATTCAGGAGATTGATATGCCAAAAGTCTGATAAACTATTTTGCTAGACTTTTTGGAGAATTAAAGTAATATAGGCTCATAGAAACTCATCCAGAAAGACACCGTCTCAGAAAGCCTCTTGAATGAAATGATACAAAGTGAAGTGCATTCCATCCCAGAACTTCTGATAAAATATTGGTTGGATTTCATCCAAACCTGGGGCCTTCAACCCTTTCATGGAAAACGTAGCTGCTTTAAACTCGGGTAAATCATTATGCTTGCATAAACTAGTTTGATCCTCTGGCTTCACTACCTATTGCCAGATCCCATAATCTCCTGTAATACCACTCACCATCGAAGTACTAAATAACTCATGAAAATATGAAATTGCCAACTCCTTAAGCATGTGCTGATCCGAACACCATTCCTCCTGTACCTTCAGACGTAAAATTTTATTTCTACTTCTTCGAACAAGAGTAGAGAGGTGATAGAATCGAGTATTCCGATCGCCCTAGCAAAACCACTGAATTCTTGATTTTTGATGCCAAGAGATCTCCTCTATATCTAGAATCTTTTGATACTCTCCTAATAGTCTGTTTTCGAGTCACCATAGGAAGGGATAGTGAGCATAGTTGAGCGAACTCTGAATACCCTTCAATTGGTCCTCTAATTTGCATTTTCTCTAGAAGATATTAACAAAATCTCTTCTATTCCAACTCTAGAGAGAAGATGTGGCATTCTGAATAAACTGTGGTAAAGATCTAGAACCTTCCTCACCATTTCATATTGATAAGAAGACCTGAGAGAATTGAGGGTGTCTGATCCAAGTAGCTTCAAAAGAAAAAGGACGTTTCTCCCTAGGCAGGGGAGGGTTCCTGCATGTTTGGAGCAAAATTGTGTGGTGATCATCATGAAGTCAAGGAAGATTAATTACTTTCACATCCGAAAGCCTAAGACTACTCAACGGATGATTATTCAAGACTCTATCCAACCACTCTCTGAGAACAACCAAACTATCCCGTTTTCGAACCCTAGTAAATGAACTCCCTATAGCTCCAAGATCATGAAGGCTACACCAAAACCAACAATCCCTGAAATGTTGGGCCTCAGATAAAGTTTGAATAATCACATTTGTCAATTCTGATAATCCTACAATATCATTAAAAGCACTTAAAATGAACCACGCACTATCCATTGTACATGTTGTTTTCAACATATTTTGTCAAGCCTCATTCTTTCTATCCATATGGGGTTGGATATACACAAAAATATGGAACTAAAAACCACTGTTATCCCAAAATTAACAATGAAAAAGTTGGTCCGAACTATAAATCACCTCAATCTCACCCACAATAGATTTCTAGACAAGCCACAAACCACCCCTAAATCATAAAACCAAAATCCTGTACTCCCTATCAAAACCCAATCTTTTTGAATAACCAGGGTATCAGTGAGAACTACTCTGTTTCAGTCAAGCAAATTAAATTTGGGTTGTGCAATTTAATAGTTTCTCGAACAACTCGACGACATTGAGGACTATTAACCCCACCCACATTCCGAGCAATAATTTAAAATTTAACTGCATAGCCATAAAATATAAAAAATAGGTGGTTAGTCAAGGGGTCCCTCATCCACTAGCATATATCTCCTTCCATCATTTCTCAACTTTGCATTTTCCTCCGATCCATGATTACCTTTTGCGAGTAATTTTGGCCGGGAGATAGAGATTTTTCCATCTAGATCCATCATCTAGTGGGTCCTGACCTTCTTCCCCGACAAAGAGATGTTGCCAAGATTCGATGTTGAAAAAGGTTTTGAACCCCTATCAGACGATGCTAGCGTACCTCTTGGCAAGGTAGTAGAGGGAATATGAGTTGTTTTTTTGGTTTTAGACTAGCTTGTTGTTTCGTGAGATTAGATTCGGGGGTGACAGGTGCCTCTCTTTTCTCCTCCTCCATTTTTGACCTAGGAGAATCTAGGTCTGTGGCGGTTTGTGACGAAGCAGATGGTGGTGATCGAAGAGATTGAGGCGGAGGGTCAATTTGGAGTGTGGCGTGGCTACTAACCGGCGATTTAACTCTGATGATAGTCAAATTAGATTTCTGATTCCCAGTTGTCGTGGTAGCTTGTTTCATCATCGAAGCTGAGCTATGGAGCTTCATTTTGGTACGGACCAGGTGAGTCTTCATTTGTGTCTTATTGGGTGACTTCTCCCATGGGCCATAAGTTTTTGAATTATTCATGCTTGCTTTTTTATTGGACCCGGTACAAAGCCCATGTGCTGCGTTGGGTCGGTAAGGGCCCATTTCCTTTGTATTGTAGCTTGATTTATCTTTTGCTTTAGAATGTTCGGAAGATGGGCTTCCTTCTTGGCCCAGCATCCTAGTCCCCTTCTTTTGACCCATCAAAGGAAATTTACCATGTGAAAACTATTCATGGATCATTACTTCATTTTCCTTAAGTCCTGCCACTGAATGGTCATCACATCCCATAAAATCCGCAAGTTGTTCAAACCTATTTCAAGAAAGATTCCTCACTGGATTGTCGTCGCCGATCAACTCATTGTTTTGCCTTCTGGGTCTCCTCTGAACTTGTAACCAAGGGCCAAAACCTTCCCTGGCTGGTTCTGGAATCTGATGGGAGAAACCTATAGACTTATTCATCGATACTGAGAGGTTAGGTAGTACTTCTCCACCTTGGTTTCTCTCTACTCCCCTTCAACATTATTCCTTTGAGTGTCCAACATACCCATAATCAAAGCAAATCACATGGAGGCCCTCATTCTCAATCCGCTGAACCTTCTTCCTTATTCGAATTCTCGGCGCCAGTGGTTTCATTAAGTCCAACTCCACACAAATTCGGGCATACTTGCCACGCGAAGCTATTGTAGTGTTAACGTCAATTTTTATTGGACAGCTTAACTGTTTCTCCACTCGATACAAAACATCCTCAACAAAATATTCAATTGGCAAACCTAGTAACCTAATCCACACCGCAATGCTTCGGATAGCATTTTCGGATGGCATAAAATCAGATCTCCATTTCATTACTACTAAGTAATGATCTCGCATGACCCATGGCCCTGCTATTAGTGCCCTATAATAATCAAACTAGGAAGATAACTTCGCTAAGTAGGAGCCCTCCCCCATATCAATTAGATCCAGTTCTCCCTTAACTTGTCAGAGTGATAATATTCTCATGTGAAGGAAATGGTAGCCAATAGTTTTACTCGATAATTTTACTATAGCAGAACTCTTCCATCTACTCCTCAGAATACGTATTTGCTCATTAGAGATTGGTATTGAGGGAATCGAAACGTCAACCTCGTCATCATTCATATTTCAACTCTTCCTCATTTTGGTCAGACACCTCATCAGATAATAAGATTTCTCTTGTTGTTTCCTGTGAATGACTAGGATCGAGAAGCATGGCTTTGAAACTTCATGAATCAGGCAGAGGTTCAACACCATCATTTCCATTCACTTTCTTAGCCCTTCGATGAAGAATTTCCTCCTCAGTTGGAATGGGTCGCCTATCAATGTCATCCCCATTGACTGGGTGTTGAGAATGTGGGGGTTCATGGATCCCTTCGTGAGACATTAGCTGATTTACGAACATAACATAGTGCTCAGAGAGAGAGAGAGAGAAGATAAAAATCTAAATGATTTCAAAAGTAGATTATAGATTATGCTATTGATCCCACAAAAATTGTGGAGGGAAAGGGGGAAAGTATGCTTGGGGAAGAAAGAAGTAAACCATGAGAAGAAGAAAAACAGAAAAAAAGAATTATTAAATTCATTAATATTTTAAAATTTTAATTGCAAAAAAAAAAGGAAAAAAGGTCTATGGTAATTGTAAAGTTGGCTTATCAAATTCAAATTCAGAATTTCATTTCAATACACAAATTAAGATTAAAAAATTTGATTTAGATCCACTATATTTATATTAGATCCCTAGCAAATGCAAACTATTTGAGTTGTAGGAAAATATTAAAAAAAAATTAATACGAAATAATACAAAAAACACTATTATTTTGTAAAAGTACAGCAAACGAAAACATAATAAAATATAAAAATATAAAAGTTTTTATTTAAATATTAATTATTTTATAAAAATAACATATTTTTATGGTAAGATTTTTAAATAATTAAATATGTAATTATTAATTATATAATAAATAATATAAAAATTATAATTATAATTAAATAATTAAAGAATTAATTAAATATGAAAAAATATATAAATATAATAATTTTTATCTAAATATTAATTAATGGTTTAGAAAGTGATCATCGAATGCTGGTGTTGTGTTGTGCACATCTGTAACAATCCACTTAGAGAATGGTAAAAAGATAGAGAGAGAAAGATAGAAAGAGAGAGAGATAGAAAGAATTAGAGGGAGACTAGAAAGAGAGAATACAAAGAGGGAGAGAGAAGGATTTCAATTCCATTTCATTTTTATGTTTATTACATGGATTCAATTACTATTTATACTATTTTACTAACTAATATTACAAATTATTTAACCATTTCACCCAACTAACTACCAATTCCATTAACTACTAACCATCTTATTAATTAACTCCACAATTAATCACTAATTATTTTTATTAATCATGATTAACTATTAACCTTTATAGTTAATAATTATTACATTTTTTCTCCCCTTGAAGACATTCTTGTCTTTAAGAATAAGAAACTAAGAATTGAGTTTTTGAATCCATAAATCTTGAACTAAGGTTTGTATTTATATTGAGAGATAAGATGATAAAGTTAAACAATAGATTTGACTTGAATTATTGGAAGAATAATAGGTGGAAAACGAAGACGATGAAGTTTGAGAGGGACAATCCTTGAACTTCTTTATGGTAAAGAAATTTGTCTAAGGAGCACTAAAAGTTTAATTTTTGGAGGATTTAACAAGAACCCATCATCAATAGTTTCTTTTTTGGACAATTGAAATCATTCTTCTAGCAAAGAATTTTTCTCAATAAATTTTGAAATTTCAATTTTTAGAAAAATTGGCAAAAAATCACCATTAACACGTTCTTTCTTGGATATTTGTAATTCTTCTTTTACTTTCAACTTTTCTTCATTAAGATTACGTAAAATAGAAGATTCGAAAAGCATTTCAATACCTTATTTTTCTATAGAGTTTGACATTGTTTTTTCAACCATTTGCTTTGTTTTGTTGTTATCCAAATTCTTTTCATTTTTTTACTCATTTTCCACTGTCGACCTTGTTTCAATAGGAGTGGGTAGGATAAAAAGTTTGTACATTTCTACATATTTTTCGGACTTTTCTTAGAGCACAAACTTTATAATAGTAATAAAAATGTTATTCATTCTTACAAAAAATGCATTTATTTTTCGGTTTAGTTCCTTCATTTTTTGTTTCCATTTGAGACGATCCTCTTTGATCTTAATGGCTTCATATTCGGTTTCCTTCGCCATTGTTTAGTGTTGGCTAAGAATTCGTAGATTCTAATATCAATTTGTAATAATTTACTTAGAGAACGGTAAAAAGATAAAGAGAGAGAGAGGAGTTAGAAAGAGATAGAAAGAATTAGAGGGAGTCTAGAAAGGGATAATACAAAGATGAATAAAGGGAGACTTCAATTCCTTTTATTTTTATATTCATTATATAAATTCAATTATTATTTATATTATTTTATTAATTAATATTATAAATTATTTAATTATTTCACGTAAGTAACTCACTGCCAATCCTATTAATTATTAATCATTTTACTAACTCCATAATTAATTATTAATTATTTTTATTAATGAGGATTAATTATTAACCTTTATCACTGATGGTTAATAGTCGTTATAACGTCCCAGCTTGAAACTACGAACTCGAATTTAACGACGGTGAACCAAGCGCTTAGTCTCCGAGTCCGAAGTCGATCTAATTCACTTAGTATTCTCAACCCTTCCTGCTCTCGGAAACTTGAAAGAATCTCGTTGGGCGAGTCGAAGCTAGCGGCCTTCGTTTACAATTTTGTGTTTGTGCGGGAGATGGGTCGAAGAAAGCAACTTCGACCCCATAGATCAGTAGGAATATCGGAAAGCACCTCATCTCAGCGCGCAGCTGAGGAGGAACGGGGCAATTGCAATCAGGGTGCACCCGTGGACGAGAAAGAAGGAGATAACTCCGACACGCCATTTTTGGTGGAAGTTGATAGGTCTAGCTGTGCCCTCCCCGACCACGACCACTTTGATATTTCCGAAGTTGTTCTGACCGAATTGAGCATGAGAGACGGCGCGGATGCGAATCTGGATTTAGACAAGGGCTCGGGCTTCTATCTTTCGTTTCGTCTGTGCAACATCAATGAGCATGTTTGTCGGATTAGGTTGGGTCACTGGCCCATTTTATCTTCAGACAGTATATTCTTGGAAATTACGGGCGGGGAGTTGTTGCCGACGACAGATACACAGCACGTTATCGTGTCGGGGCGATTGGATGGGCCGGACGAAGGTGTTTCTGCACTTGTTCACTTGGTAAGCATGAAGTTCTTGACTCTGAGGCCTGCTGCGGACACCACCCTTTACGCTGGCACGTCTGTTAGAATCAGGGTTGAGATACTCGGAAGGGCCTTCGCAGCGTGTGAGTCCCTTCTGGACAACACGAGACCACTTTGGAAGAAGAGCATGATGAATGTCATGGCTTGGCTGCGTCCTGAAGTGCTGACCTCACAAGTTAGGTACGGGATTGTGAGTATTTCGGCCGATATGGGACCGAAGGAGGGGTATGAGACCCAAGTTCTGAGGAAAAATGATTCCTTCGATGCCTCTAGATTCTACGAAGCCATTAAACCATCCAAGTTAGTACCCAGCGTTATCTTCTTTGTATGCATCTCAACTACAAGTGATAGCATTGCTTTCATGTATCTGAGCTGGCACTTCCACAGTTTGTGGCCAAGGCTTTGATTTACTTACCTCTTTCGTTCATCTCTTTTTCCTAATTTTTCTATGCACAGAGCCGAGCCAATGCTGGAAGACGAATTGCCCAATTTGGTTCCCAGGCTCAGACCATACCAAAGGCGTGCAGCCTACTGGATGGTTCAGCGTGAAAAAGGAGCAACTTACGCTGAATGGGAAAGAAGTCAATTTTCTTCTCCTCTATGTATTCCTGTCGATTTTGTTGACATACCTACAAGAATGTTCTTCAATCCATTCAGGTACTGGTTGCAATATTAGGAGAGTTTGGTCCTGCAATTCTATTTTCCTGGATATTTTTATGAAGGTTGCTGAAATCTCAGCCTGTTGAAAGCAGGCTTAAGTCCTGAAGTAAAAAAGGGACTGATGTCCCTTAAAGGGTTTCCAGTCAATCTGGTTCAAAATATTGTTTGCCATTTGGGGTCAATTCTCAAACTATTGCTTAACATGGATCATTCTGTCTTGGCGACATATGGTTTGATTTCAGCTAGTCATGCCTATTCTTTACTTTCAACTCTTGAGGCCAATTCTCAAGCAGAAACGATATTGGTTGTTGCTTGGTTCTTGTTTTTCTTAGATTTCTAGATCTCGTCCGTGGGAGAATATTATATTCTCCTTTTTGCCCCTACCCTGATTGTATTTGTTCTTTCCCCATAACAGTATCCAGTTTGATGTCTTTTGCAAGGTCCTTGGCTTGGGGGGTTGGGGGTGGGGCTTTTGGAGAACATTGTATGCAAGACACAGATTTGATCAGAGAGTTCTTTCATGTTGAAAGTTGTAATGTCTTCTTTTTGCGATTTGATTTGTTAGAGGATACCTTGTCCTCTCCTTTCTTTCTGTAGATAGTAACCAAAATTAAAATTTTTATTCTCAAAAGGACGAATTAGGGGTTGAATTTATGGTCCGAGAGGGTTTAAAAATCAAGTTTCTAAGTCAATTGAAGGCAGCAGCATCAGGCAGCTGTACCCAGAAGACATAGGCTGCCTGTGAGCAACCGCTACAGGTAGCCGCCCCAGAAAAACCAAGGTTACCTGCAAGGCAGCTGCTTGGGCCAGCTGCGCCAGCTGAGATGTGAGGCTCCATGTGATGTTTTCCTTTAGTTATTTTTATTTATTTTAATTTCTGTTTATTTTAGAATGATGCATATGGTTCTAATATTTTCTTTCCTATGTTGTATAGAAGTTTTTAGGCTATATAATCACCTTTATTTCATTGTAAACGTAGCTTTTGAATAATTGACTCTGGGTTTTCTCTCAACCCTAGTTGAGTTTTTGTCAATTTAGGTGGACTCCTCTTCTAAGATTTAGGATTTGTGCTCAACAAATCACAACCCACTGCTTTCTAACTGTGTCACTTTCAAACACATGGCATTCAATTTTTGATACCGAAAACATTTCTCTTCATATGAGATGTAAGTTTAGTGACAACCATCAAGATAATAAAAAAACGATTAGGTTAGAAGGAAGAGAAGTCTTAAAAAGCGAATGATTTATATATTTTGGTTCTATCATCCATAATGATGGCAATATAGATGAAGATGTGAATAATAGAATTCAAGTGGGTTGGATGAACTGGAGACAGGCATCCGGAGTTCTCTGTGATCGCACGATGCCATTACATTTAAAGGGAAAATTCTATAAAACTGTAGTAAGACATGTTCTATTGTATGGCATTGAGTGTTGGGTTATTAAACAGCAACAAAAGCAAAAAATGGCTGTAACTGAAATGCGAATGTTTAGATAGATGTGTGGCCAAATTAGAAAAGATGGAATTAGAAATGACGAAATACGTAATAAATTGGGAGTTAGTTCAATTGTAGATAAGATGCGAGAGTACCGTCTGAGATGGTTTGGACACGTATAGCGAAAATCTAAGGACGCACCTGTTAGGAAAACAGAAAACTTACAAATAGGAGATTTAATAAAACGTAGAGATAGACCATTGAAAACTTGGATGCAACGTATTCGTAAAGACGTGATAGTTATGGATTTAATTGAGGAGATGGTCCTAGATAGGAATGAGTGGCGTAAAAGAATCCGCACAAACTAAATCCATCTTCTTCTCTCTCTCTCTCTCTCTCTCTTTTTTTTTTGTCCTCGGAGATATTTGTCCCTCATATGGTCGACCCCAAATTTTGAGATAGAAAGCCTAGGTTGTTGTAAAAACATTTCTCTTCATACTTTTGCAGTTGGTCAGTAACGTTTTCAAAGAGCTTCCATTCGTAGCTGACCCTTTATTGATGACCCTTTGTTGTTTGCGAAATATAAGCCTTCAGCTAGTAATATTACATTGCTTGTCTCTAAACATGGAACTCAGCTGGTGTGGTGCTCTGTGCTTTATATTTTATCACAATGGGTCCCAAGTTTGGGTTAGAAGACCCTAAGTTTGAGCACGATCAAAAACCCACCTAATGCTTTTGTTAGAAGATGTGATATCATACAACTTGAAGTGTGCACTAAGAACAAGAGAATACTTGAGAAACCTCTAGGAGAGGTGACAGTATAATATGGTAACTACTGATTTAATTTGTGACATTGCTTTAAATAGAGTTGAACGGAGAAAGGCCAACTCAAACTAAATTGGGAGAAGGTGACTTGAGTTGAGAGTTGTCTTTAAAGACGTGGAGCACGAGGCTTCTGTGGTTCTTGTGTAGGCTTCTAACGCTTTTCCATGTTCACTTTTGAACAGGAGTCTAAATTCAGCAGTACTTAGTGCTCCGCTTCTGTTAGCCATTTATTATTATTATATATATATTAATGATGTTATTACTCATTTATCAACACAAGAACATTCAGAGCACACGGAACCATTGCATTTTGTAAACTATGTTCTTCTCGCTATCTTTGCTCATTCTTCTTTTCCTTTCCTTTCTGTTTTGTATATCTAAACATTTAATAACTCATGGTAGATTGCAGTATGAGAACTATTATCTTTTTTCTCCCTGATTCATCTACTCCTAACTCATATAACCAAATTTCTTTTGCAGTGGGAGCATTGCTTTGCATCCAGAATACTACTCACCATTTGTCTTTGGCGGTATCCTTGCGGGTAATAGTCACTTCTATTCTGTCGTATGCAGAATTTTGTTGCATGTAGAAAGTTGTCTTGACTTGTTTAGTACACAAAAGTTGATAATAATGGTGGCATTAAGATGAAGGAAGACTTTTCAAATTACCATTTTATCAACTTCCAGCAACAATCTGGGTTTATACAAGTTAAGTGAAAGCTATCTAGTGTATAAAAATAAAAAAATCCGTGCGTTTCAAAGGCCATTATGTTGGTTGTATTATGTACATAAAATGTTTGGCATATTTATAGCAATGGTAAACAAATCATTGTGTGATCAAAATTTGTCAAATTGCACATAAGGTCCTCTTATCACTTTGCCTCCTCTCTTCATTACTTTTATCAAAAGCCACATACATGGGACAAAGTTATAGTGATTACTTTAGAGGGTGTTTTGACAAATTCTTAAAACAACGTGGGAAAGTGGTTAAATTTTAGTCAATCCCATGTGTGGCATGTTACTTTTGAGGGCACAAATGGTCGGAAGGGCCAAACTGATAACAGAGGTAAATTCTGGGTTACCTGGACAAATTTTGAACCACATGAAGCAAAAGTGATTTCAGGTCAAACCATGGAGTCAAAATAAGTTTAAACTTCATAGTAAATTATCATTTTATTCTCAAATGAAGTACATGACTTGTAGAATCAATAATATCAACATTTCCATTGTTGTATGGACCAACTACAAATTTTCAAGTGCTTTCAGTTTCAAGTGGAAAAACAACACGAAATTTAATAAGCCTTTTCATGGTTAAATCTCAAAAGGGATGACTCCAGAAATCATACATGAACTTGTATCATCATGACAAAAATAATTTAATTGCAATGAATATCAACGTCACATAATACCGCAAAACATTACAACAAAGACAACAATTTTAAATGTATTTAGGATATTCATAGCATTTTCTAGTGACAGTAAGTTCCTCCCTACATTATTTTAGCAAAAGGACAAAAAATTGCGGAAAAAAGGGTAAAACATATTCTCATTTAGTAAACATAGAAAATTGGTTGATCACTTTGAAGTTTCAAATCATGCTGGAGTTTGGAGTGAATCATGCTGGTAAAATTTCACTCAATTGTCGTTGTGGTCAAGCCTCTTGCAAACTAATCTAGTCTCTGATTGATCAAATATACTTTATAGTTGACTTCTGCCCACAGGTAGCAAAATTGCTCTTTCAGATGTATTTTCCAAGACTCATGACAGGAGAGGGATGCTGAAAAAAACTCCTTGCGTTGCTCTTCCCAGAAACCTCATCAACTAATCTCGCGTCATTACATTCCTTGAGAAGTTACGTTAACATAACTGAAAATAGATGCCATTAATTCCATACATTTTTTTTTAATTCTTGAACATAAAAAACATCAATAATATTTTTTGATAAAAATTACTGCTATTATCTTTTAAGTTGTGTCACATGTCCTATTTTGCAGCTTTTTCTAGCCAGCCTTTATACAATACTCTGTGATATTGAACTCTCTAAGTGATGTAATGGAAAAACCTTTGATTTTGACATTGGCACCTTGCTGCCGCCAAATAATGTTTTGTTAATTTACTGTTTTGATGTGGTCACTGATCTGATCGTGATCATTCTGGTAACAACAGATGAGATGGGCCTGGGGAAAACAGTAGAGGTGCTTGCTTGTATTTTTTCGCACCAGAAATCTGCAACTCGAGGTGGCGATCTTTTTAAGGATGTGAGCCCAGCCAGTGCGGATCAAAGGAATCTTCTCAAAAGGTTGAGAAGGGAGAGGGTTGAGTGCATATGCGGAGCTGTGAGCGAGAGCCCTAGGTACAAAGGTCTGTGGGTGCAATGTGATCTTTGTGATGCTTGGCAACATGCAGATTGTGTTGGTTATTCAACTAGAAGAAAAACATGTGAAGGTAGTGGGTTCAGAGGGCGAGGGTGTAAAAGGAAGTTTAAAGAAAGAGTAAAGAGCAATGCTGGCAGTATTATTGAGATGGATGGGGATCACATTTGCCGAGTTTGCTTGGAACTTCTTGATGCTACTGACACTCCGTTGTCTACTGGTGCAACTCTGATTGTGTGTCCGGCTCCAATATTGTCTCAGTGGAATGCTGAAATTATTCGGTACAGTGTTCTTTGAACAAATGACATGAGTATGTGCATATTGTAACATAAATTTGCATGTTAAAAGCATAAATGTTACTAAAAATCACCTAGTGAGATCAGCTTTTTAAATCTAAATGTGAGGGTGGTCTGGGCTTAGGTAATTTGGTGTTCAAAATTTTTTCTCTCGTTTGAAAATGGCTATGCAGATTCCTTTAGAACTAATTCTTTAGCATGTAAGGTTATCAAAAGCAAGTACTGGCTCTGTGACTATGGACTAGATGCCATGGTATCTAACTGTGAGGGTGGTTTGGGCTTGGGTAATTTGGTGTATGAAAATACTTTTCGTGTTTTAAAATAGAGATTCTCTTTAGAACCTAATTCTTAACAGCCTAACAAAGGCATGTATCATCTGTCACCGTGACAGTGGATGGGATGCCAAGTTTGTGTGAGGACTTCTCATTGAGAGAGAGAGAGAGAGAGGAGAGAGAGAGAGGAGTGGGTTAGCTTTTCTTTGTTGATGAGGTTCTTGATCTTTGCTTACACAATTCGAAGTGGAAGAAGGTGTAAATATTTGCTGAAGTGGAATCAGATTGACAAGGTTACTGTTCTTGTCTTTGCTGTTTTCTTCTCCTCCCTTGGTTCCTGCAATTTCTTCTCCTCTCATCTCTTCTTTCTCTACATTTCTGTCTCTACCCTCTTACTCTCTTAAGTCATGTCTTAAAAGTAATAGTATGACTTACCAAATGTCCTTTTTTTTAATATAATTTATGTCTCACTGTCGCATTCTCCCTCCCTCCCTCTCTAATGTTATCCGATATCTCCATTTGTTATGGAGTTTGACTTTTAATGTTATTAAATTTGTTTTTTTTTTTTTTTGTTAGTTAAATCAATTGTAAGAATTAATAGTTAGTTGTTCTTGAGTAGCATTTTACTTTACTTTATTTAACATTTATTAGGTTTGAAATCATTAAAATATAGGATGAGAATGTTAAGGTGGATGTGTGATAAAATTAAGAAAGATAGGATTAAAAATGAAGAGATACACACTAAATTGAGAGTGAACTCAATTGTGGATAAGATACGAAAGTATCGTTTGACGTGGTTTGGACATGTATAATGAAAACTCAAAAACGCACAAGTTAGGAGGACCGAGAGCTTAAATATAGGAGATTTAGTGAAACGATTAGATAAATCGTTAAAAATCTGAATGCAATGTATTTACAAAGATATGACAGCTAAGAGATTAACTGAAAAGATGATTTCGGACAGAAATGAGTGACGTAGGAGAATTATAACAAGTTAAATTATCACCTTTCGTATTATAAGTTTATTTGGATAGTGTGTGTGTGGTTTTTTTCCCCCTGTATTGTATTTTAATTTTTAATTATCTTATATTTCTCTCTCAGATGGCTGACCCTAAATATTGGGATTAAGGCCCCAGTTGTTCTTGTTGTTGAAATCTTTGAAATGCAAGAAAAGGAGATCTATTAAAAAAATGCAATTTTTTTTCCCCATAAATTAATATCAATAAAATTTAGAAACATATATCCAGTTGTATCCTTATATCCTGATTTTTGAAAGTTTGCTGTATTGCTACAAACAATATCATACCCATATATGTGCTTCCTAGGTTAACAAAAACCTAAATCTTGGTTCAGATCCTTGAGAGGGCTCAGGCATTCCTTTTACTAGTGGAAGCTTTATGTTGTTTATGGGAGAAGTGGTGGAAGATGAGTGTTTAATGGAGTTTGCGTTGGTCACAAAGATATAGTGGTTTTCCATGTACACTTTTCATATGATTATATCTTGCTTTTAGATGAGGATTGGAGTGGTTTCCAGAATATCTTTATTCTTTTTAAGAGTTTTTGAGTGTATTTCAGGCTTTAAGTTAATATGACCAAGTTTTGTGTCGTTAGCACCAGTGTTTCCAATGACATCCTAAATGATCTCTGTGTTCATTCTGCTGTAACTGGTCGATCACTGGTTATATTTCGGGGTTTCTGCAGTTATGGTTTTGGATTCATTTTTGGTTTTGTGCAACTCATTTTAAGTTGATAGTTTGTAAGTTCTTGCAGTTGTTGTTGATCTTATTTTGTCCAAAAGACTTGATCTTTTTCTAAATTGTTTCTCTACCATTCTATCGTTTCCTTTTTGAATTGCAGCATATGCCGACTCTTCTTTATTGTTGTTGTTCTTATTTTGTCCAAAAAACCTGATCATTTAATTGTTTTTCTACTTTTCTATTGTTTTCTTTTCAAATTGCAGCATCAGCTGACTCTTATTTATTATCATTGCAGTCATACATATCCAGGTTCCTTGAGGACTGTTATATATGAAGGTGTTAAAAACACATGTCCTACGAATTCATGTGCAACAGAGATCAGTGAACTTGTTGCGGCTGACATTGTCCTTACCACATATGATGTGCTGAAGGAGGATCTTTGTCATGACACTGATAGGCATGAAGGTGATCGCCGCTTCTTGAGATTCCAGAAGAGGTCCTATCTTAATCTTTTCTGATATTTGTCATGTTTAAAATTTGATATAATAGGGGGAACAGGCACATCTGATATGCTCTTTGTTTTTGTTCAGATGAAAGGCCCTGAAGTATGACTCACAACACTGATAGTTATGGATAATGTTAAGTTATGTTTTGCTATACAATATGCAATTGGGCCTAAATGAGAATAAGTGTTTGCATAGGTATTCTTTTCTGGTCAACGTCTTATTTCAAAAGTAGCCATCATCGAATCAGTCCCACACACACAGCACTAGTGGGGAAAGCCTCTGTGTAGTGCCGGGTAGTTTAGATCTGAAAAGAATGACCCAGTCTTTTGATAAATATATGATATATATGACTATATTTTCATATTAGTAACCATTAACATACATGAATAGAATGGCTTTATTTTGTTGCCCAATCTACAATAAAGCAAATGTGTATGATGCTTTTGGTTACTCGGAACAAATGAAAAAGAAAAGAGCAAAAATGCTGTTGTGTTGATTGTGGTGAAGGTAGTTCCTCCATTTTCCCTTGTAAATGAGGAAATAACTAAAGTCTTGGTTTTCGAATACTAATAGTTAAGAAAGAATCAGAATGAGAAACCAAACAAGGAAAAATTTGGATGCACAAACGAGACAACCAAAAACATTCACCTGTACCTTCTAGGCCAAGTACTATCTGTTAATTAGTATTGCATATAATATATGCATTCAATTGAAAGTAATATTATTAACTTTAGGTCGTAAAGATGTATTATAGCATATCAAATGTAAACCTATTTTATAACATAATGAAACGTAAAATAGTATAAATGAATCAAAATTAAATTAATCAACATTGTATACATTTTTATTTTAATTTCAAATATGTCTTACGAGCTTGGGACCTAAGCTCTTTATTATTATTATATTATTTTTTTTTTTTGAGGGAGGGGGTGGAATCCTATGAGTATTTTGTTTTGGGACCCTTTTAGAGATCAAGATTGACAAGCGTTTAGATGGGTGGTAAGGAGTTTTTCTTTTCCTGGAGGGGTTGTATTGTTCTGATCATGTCTGTCTTTTTAGCATTCATGTCTACTTTGTGTCCTTGTTTGAGCTACCTGTCAAGTTGGGGAATAGGAGTGAGGGATATTTCCTTTGTTCTCGGGGTTGTATAGACAAGAAAGGTCATTTGTGAGCCATTCAATAATCCGGTCTTAGGGAGGTTTGGGTCCCATTTATTTGGTGTCCGAGAACACTTGACTAGCTATAAAATGGCTTTGGAGGCTCCCATGGGAGCCTAATCCTTTATGGAGACAAAGCAAAGATGCCAAGGTTGGTGTGAGCAACTCATTGTAATTTTTGGAAATTCGTCTCTCAGATTTATCGGGTAATTCTTTCTTTGTCACTCTCAGAGTGGGAGATAGCTCCAGCTTTGGGAGAATGTTTGGAACACTTCAGTCCATGTTCTTTCCCTTCCTCTTTACCAAATTTTTACAATTCATTTTACTCCTATAATAGATTTTCTCTCTTTGGATACAAATTTTATTTCTCAGAATTTTCATTTCTTTTGAAATCTCAATGGGAGGGAAGTCTTGGACTTTACTTCTCTGATGGGTTTATTGCAAGGGTTCAACCTCGCTCCCTCGATGATAATGGTATTTTCTGTTGCAAATCCCTTTTAAGTTATATCATCCGCTTGCCAATGCTCCTTTTTACCAATTGACAAAATCCATATGGAAGGGTAAGATTTCTTCCTAGGTTAAGTCTTTTCTCTAGTCTATGGTGCTTATTAAATTAATACAAAATGATTTATTGCTAAGAGACTTTTCAAGGGTCTCTCTGTGGATATTTGTTGTTATGTACTATGAAGATAGTGAATCTAAAGGTCACTTGTTCTAACAATTTGAAGCACCTCAATTAGAACTACGCCAAACAAGAAGGTTGACTTGCTTGGTAAGTTTTGACTAAGTGCTGTGCTTATCGGAGCCGGCTTTCTGAAGAATATTTGGGTCTCCTCTCCGCATTGTCTTAACCAAACAAGCTTGGAACACTAGTATTTCTTGACCATGCCAAAGGCTTTCTCGCCTTTGCTTATCGTTGACACCACTTTACATTGTCAAGATGTAATAATAGTGCCAGAGTATGATTAACAAGATCAACACAAATTATTTGTTACACTAAAGGGCACCTTTTAAAGTTCTCTCTCTGGATGGATGTGGTGATTAGAGCCGTCAATAAGGGTCAGTCTCGCAGGTCCAACCTGAATTTTAGTCATTCGAGTAGATGGGATGGGACAGGCCACATTTTTCTGCAAGTTGGGACAGGACAAGATGGGCCTGTCCCCCGGGGTCTTCAAAAAAAAAAAAAAAGAAAGACAGAGCCAGAGGTAGGTTTCGTGTGGGACAGGACTCACACACGGGACCTCTGCTCTGTGTCTCCCTCTCCCTTTCTTGCTCTCATTCTCTCTCTTTTCCACGAAGATGATCGGACGACAGCAACGGCGACGATTTCTCTCCTCCTTCTCGAAGATAGGCCTCAGACCTCTAGGATAGAGTTTCGCTTTGCTCTCTTCCCCAAAGACAATTGAACCTCCAGGCTAGGGTTGTGCATTGCTCGCCTCCTTGAAGACTATCGAACGTCTAGGCTAGGGTTTTGTGTCTCTCTCCTCCTTGAAGACAATCGAACCTTGAGGCCAGTGAAGGCTCTGGTAAGCTCTCTTTCTCTCGATCTCCATGTTCTTTATCTCTCCTTCACACTTTCTCATCTGTAACTTAGGTGTCTTGTCCTGTTCCCTGTTCTTTGTCTCTCCTTCTCCCTGTTTCTTGTTATCTGTCTCTCCTTCTCACTCTTTGTGTTCTCTTAAGGTTGAAAAAAATGAATTGTTCTGTAATTTTCTGTTCTTCTGGTCATCTCGGTTTCACTTGCTTTATGCTATATGCAATTTTCTGTAATTGCTCTGATCATCTCTGAAATCTTTAGTTTCCTTCTCATCTCTGTAGTTGTTTTGATAATCTCTGTAATTTTTTTGTTCTTCTGATCATCTCTGTTTCACTTGCTTTATGCAACATGCAATTTTCTGTAATTGCTCTGATCTTCTCGGTTTCACTTGCATAAAGCAATTTTCTGTAGTTGCTTTATGCTCCAATCATCCCTGATCCCTGTTCTTAGTTTCATTTTTTGCTATATGCTATCTAGTTATTTACTTAAGCTTTTACTTGATTTGCATATTGATTTGACATATGATATTCATATATGTAGTCTCATTTTTTTTTTTTTTTTTTTTTTTAAAGAAAAACTGATTTGTTTTTATTTTAATCTTTTTTATGAAGGGATGGTTCATCCAGTCCCTGCATCCTGTCCCTCATCCCTTGTGGGGACGGGATGGCCCTTCCCTTCTGGGCCCTATCCCTTAAGGGTTAGGGGTGGGATGGGACAGGAATCCCTTATTGACAGCTCTATTGGTGATGCATTACAAGGATCAGAAACTACAAACCATCTCTTTGTCGTGTAATAATTAGTAGGTTAGTCCTAGGATTCTCCGAAATTTGTTTTTTGCAAAGTTAAGAGACTTTTGAGGGTGAAATTTTGCTTCAATTTTGAGACGTGTTCTTGTGGCTGTTCCTTTGTTGATGTTATGATTTTTAGAAGTCGGAGTATTGGTACTTCTGTCCGGGATTGAGATTTTTTACATTTCTCTTTGACTTCTTGCTTTAAGAGTATAGTTTAAAGGAGTTGTGAAGGGATGAAAACAGTCCTCTAGGTCATGTTTCTGCTTTTTGTTTCTTTTGTTTTTGAGGACTTCTCATCCTTAGTGTAGTTTATCTTCTCCAAAACATCTAATACAACTTTTTTCCTATAAAAAATTATAGTGCCTGTAGTAATTTGGAATCATAGGTAAATAGGAAAAAAGTGTAAACTCTGGTTGGAGTTTGTCAGATATAATTAATTTTAATATTGGCTGACACTATTTTGTATTAGGTACCCTGTTATCCCGACTCTGCTCACCAGAATATTTTGGTGGAGAATTTGTTTAGATGAGGCTCAGATGGTAGAGAGTAATACTGCTGCTGCAACAGAAATGGCAATGCGTTTACATGCTAAGTATCGATGGTGTATAACTGGAACCCCTATACAACGCAGACTTGATGATTTATATGGGCTTTTAAGATTTATCAAAGCATCTCCATTTGATGATTTCAGATGGTGGACCGACGTTATACGAGATCCGTATGAGGTAGGAAATTTACTCATTTTCTTTTAATAGGCGACTTCAAGAGCTAGAGATGCTTATTTGTGGTAAAGGTTGAATTTGAATTGTTGTTGAATGTCTAATCAAATTGTTTTGCTTGACAACTTCATAGCATTGTGAAAATTTTCTGTCGGCTTCTTTGCATGGTTGGAGTGGCCACATGTCAGCACCATAACATGCTTTTTTGTTTTGCACTTTTCAAAGTTTATGGTTTATATTTTGTCCATTTATCTGTTCTGGGAATCTGCTTAAATTTTTTGGTCATCTTTGGTAATCTGGGAGCAGCATTCTTCAAAAATCTCTGGCTACTGTAATCTTTGTTGAACTCTCAATCTCTGTTGATAGGTCAAGTGAATAGGTGCAGGTGCACATTAAAGAAGTTTTTCTTTTTTCTATTATGATGAGAAGAGATAATTCTCAAGGAGCTCTCTGGTTTCTCCACAATTAATTTTTCTTAGTGCGAACTTCATCTTAACATTGATATAATTTTTGGAATTTTACTTCCACTCTTTCACAGAATATTGTAAAATGCTGACATTAGAAGAATCTGTTTAGATCTGCTCTGGTATTTTCTGTCTTTCAGGCAAACTGCCTGACACTAGTCCCTTGCAATCTTTGCCACAAGATTGTACATTGAACACTGACATTATACTTATATGATTTGCTAAATGCAGCATAAAGGACTATTTTTGAGAAACCTTCCTCTTGTCTTATCCCTCAAACTATTTTCTGGTTAGATTGGAAGAGGAATTTACGAGTTTTTGATGGTTTACATTGGCCATTCTCGTTTTTGTAAATTCTTGGCTTAAGACTTCATTTTGGTTATATTTGCAGTTTGTTGGAACTTTTGAGGATGTAGTGGCTTCTTTAGTGTCTTTGCTTCTCTTATAGATTGTTTGTGTTACAGTGTCTTGGTGCTGTTTAACTATATTTTCTTTTCTCAAAGGGAAAAGTAGAATAAAGAGCAACCTTGAAAGATCTTCTCTGGTGTGCCTAAGTGTGGTGCAAAATTGGTCAACTAATCTATCTAGTGGTATGTCTGGGTAATGCAAAAATTATTTTTGTAATGGCAATTTTGAATGTTCTTATAGATAAATTTTGATTGTGTATAATTAACCATACTATAAATTTCTTTCTCTGGTTGTGAATGCCATAGTTGTTATAAGACAGAATATCACATCTTTATAGGATTTAGGAGGATGAAAGCTAACATTCTCTAGGTACACTCCCTGCTTCAAGAACCAGATAAATATATATATATTTTTGTGGTCCTTGGACTCGGTCCACCACCCGGTGTCCGGAGCTTCGCCTCGACTAATCTGGGTCGACCCGACTGAGATCCCTCTTAGGGGGGTAGGGGTCTCCCAGCGTAGTCGATTCCATACCCAAGTCGCGAGTCGAACTCATGATCTTGGTTAAAGGGCACAACGACCTGCCCGCTGCACCAACTGCCCGTTGGTGAACCAGATACATATTTGATAAATAATGGGAGGATGATTAGAATTTCTGGATCATCACACTGGCCTTTTGAGAAAGGTTATGCTCATATACACTTATGTTTGCAGACTAAATAGTAATGTACCAATTGCTTATCAAATGTAGATTATATATTCCAGATCATTTTTTTTTTAATTATCCAGTGTGTGTGGACTTTCCAAGTCATTTTTAATTTCTCAGAAATATTTGGGTAATGTGAGGGCCAGGTAACAGGTTGGCTGTGGGGAAGCTGTGTTGATGTTTGGATGGCTAGGTAGCATAAATAGCAGCAAATTGGAACATATTACAATGGTCATATTATTATATTTAACTTAGGCTGTCAGTTGACAATATAAAATGCACTTTTGTGGCCATTCAATTCTTTTCATGTATATTGTTTATACTTCCAATCATGTCCCTTTTTCAGTATTTGTTTGAAATTTCTTGTTTCTCAACAGTTCAGCCATCTTAATCTCTCACTTTTACTACATTTTCAACAGAAGTGCCAAAAAATTAACTATCTTTGTGCTTTGGTTTCTTATTTCTTTGAAAGAAAAAGCATTTCAAGTCTTATGCCAAAGCTCTTACCTTTTGGTATAATTTTTATCTCCATTTTTATATGTCTAGTCTGGGAATATTGAGTCCATCCTAATTATGCTTCTGTTTTCAATTTCAATTGTGGAAATTATGAAGTGTGACTAAATTTCCACCTAGTGTTCCCCTTTGCTCATCCTATCCTTGTAATTGTAGGGGAGAGATGCTGTTGCTATGGAATTCACACACAATTTTTTCAGACAAATCATGTGGCGATCCTCAAAAGCACAAATCAGTGATGAACTAGAACTTCCTCCTCAGGAAGAATGCCTCTCTTGGCTATCATTTTCACCCATTGAGGAGTACTTTTACCAGAGGCAACATGAAACTTGTGTGACTTATGCTCATGAAGTCATTGAAGGCTTTAAGGATGATGTTCTAAGAAGAGAAGTCCCAGGTCAATACCTTTTCATTCTACTTCAGTAAGTAGTGTGTGAAAAGACTTAGCTAGTCCATGAAATGGGAGTAATTTTAGGCTTGGTTTGTCTTCCTTCCCTATCATCTCCAGGCTCTGTGTCATCAGTTGTTCCATCACATCATATACTCACTCATGCGGAAGCAACAAAGCTCCTCAACTCACTTTTAAAGCTTCGGCAGGCCTGCTGTCATCCTCAAATAGGGAGTTCTGGGCTGCGTTCATTGCAGCAGTCTCCAATGACAATGGAAGAGATTTTAAAGGTGGGTGTCATCCTAATCAGGTATTGTTGGTTTTGTTTCCACCAAGAACTCCAGCAATTTGATTCTTGCTCTTGCTCTGTAGGTTCTTGTTGGTAAAACCAAGATAGAAGGGGAGGAAGCTCTGAGGAGATTAATTGTTGCACTGAATGCTCTTGCTGGTATAGCTATAATTGAGCAAGATGTTTCACGAGCTGCCTCTTTATATAAAGATGCATTGTCTTTTGCTGAGTTGCACTCTGGAGACTTTCGTTTGGATCCGCTATTGAGCCTCCATATTCATTGTAATCTTGCTGACATACTATCAGATTCTTTGGACAGTTTGCATCCACTCTCAAGCAGAGGGTCCCCTCGAAGCTCATTAGAAGAGGGATCCAAGACACAAGGTGTTGAATGTAATCCATTTGGTACAAAGGGTTCAAAAATAGGCCAGGAGGTCTTTGCAGACTCAGCTTTGGAGTCCAAGAAACTATCTCATTTTTCCTTTGATACACCAGTGGATGTCTTGAACGGTAGCAACAAAGCTGATGCTAATTCACTTTTATCATCTAGTCCATCAACTTCTGAGGACTTAAAAATGGTCTGTGAAAACATAAAACAGAAGTTCTTGAGTAGTTTCAGCACAAAGCTCACTGTGGCGCAACAGGAGTTCAAAAAGTCATATATGCAGGCAAGATATCTGCTAACTACTTAAGGGTTCTAGTTCATATTCTATTTCCTCTTCCTAGTAAACAGAAAACTTTTTATTTCATATTTTCTGCAATAATGTCAATGTGCTCTTCACATTCTTATTTTAATCCACAATGCGAATGAATAAAATTTCATATTCATTTCTACATGATTCCCCCTTGGAAACTTATTAGAGTAGCGCTTTGCATATTATTTTGAAGCAAAGCTATTTCAGATATTTTAAAAGTCTTTGGATTTATTATATTTAGATGGCAAACAAAAAAGTTGTGGTTTTTCTAGAGGTATAGAAGGTGGAGAGTTGTATAGTCTTGGTGTTTGAAAGGCTATATGAAATGGGAGGTAGGGGTTTCTGAACTTGTTAGTTTTGAGGTGGGCGATATTTACTAGAGAGGATGCTTGTTTGACACATTGTGTAGACATACTCCTCTTATTGGTAAGCTTCCTTGTTTGCTTTTTCTGAAGAGAAGCAATCTTGCTTTATGGCTGTATCTCTGGTATCTTATGAAGAGCACTGTGGAATAATATTTTGCTTAGGTATGCTCAGGATCCATATTTTTTAATTGTATGTGAACATGCACATGAATTTACAGAGAAAGGAGATAATCGCCCAACTGGGGGATGGATTTGATGTTTTGGGAGTCGGTAGCTGTTTGTCTGTTCTATCTAGTGTCGGGCTACCTTTGGAAGGAACAGCTTTGTTCAAGTTCTTTTGGATGCTGGAAATTCCTATTTGTTGATTCAGAGGCTATTTTAGAGGGGGGAGGGAGAAAGAGTTCGTGGAAGTAACTTTAGACAAAAGGGGGAAATTTTTGATTAATAGATGCTTCTTTTCTGAAGGGGATAGCCAGTTAGTCGAATTACCTTCTTCATTGTCCCTGGTCAGGAGTAGATAATACCTGTTTTTGAGAAATAAATGCAACTCCTTCTCCAAGTGAGAATGGAGATCACAATAATGAATTTTGCTATTTGGACACACTAGTGGCAATAAATATAGCAAATACAAGAAACAAACATATTCTTGGAATCCAGCAAGGGGGAAAATCCATGGGACCAACCCCAAATAAATCTTCCCTATGTAATAAAGAAAATACATTCTAGTTCTTCTAGAACAATTACACGATACAATTCAGCAAGATAACATATACTCTTGGAATACATAGTGAGTTTTCTACGTGAAAAAGAAGAAGGAAATGAAGGGAAACAAAGAAATAACCAAGTGAGCACGAACAAACTCCCAACAACCTCGGACTTGCCCTTCAATGGTGGCCGAGAGAACTTGTTCCTCTTCTCTAATCTATAGCCCTAGAATTCTTTACAAGCCCTACTCTCTCTTTACAACAGAAATAGAGAGGATAATAGTTAAGACCAAGCCCAATTGCACATAAAACTAAAATAAACTTTAGGCCTAAATGCCCAACTACGGGCCCTTAGGGTGGGGAACCAGTTCGACATCAATTCCATGATTGGTTTTTTATATCAGGCAGATGAAGTTATTGGATTACTATGGGCATGGTATGGATTAGCCGTTATGTATCGTGAGGAGAGAATACTTACTTCCGATCTCCTTCAATGTGATGTGAAGGGAGAGAACATGTGGGCATATGAGGGCAGCAAAGAATGAGCCCATCAGTTCGTTGGTTCTGGTTTCAAACCTTTTCTTTTGGCACAGGAGCCGTTTTGCTGTAGATGCTCATCTTTGATTGACCTTGTAGATTCCTGTCTGAGATGATCTTCATTGCATCCGGGAGGTGGAATTCAAGGTTTATTTTAACAATTTTGCTGCAATGGTAGTTGAAAATGGCAATCAATGGTGTAAGGGGAAGTTGTGAACCGAAGGGAACTTGGGCTTTGAGTGACAAAGAGAGAAAGAGAGGTGGAGTGTTTCCTTATAGAAAATAGATCAAAGGTTTGGGTGGAAAGCAAAGTTTGTTGTTGTGGTCAATTGAAGCTCAAAATGGTTGGTCACCCTAGCGGTTTTCTTCCTTAGAGAGATTTGTTTTTGGGGTTCATTTGAGATTTCATATGGGGAAAAGGGCCATGTTAGTGACACTGAATGTAGGATTTAAAGAGTAATTTCTGAGCAATACATGGGAAGCTTTTTGTAAATTTTTCAAAAAGAGTTGTCTATGTATAACTTGGAGAGACTAATGCATCTACAAGATTGACTGATTAATGCTGGGAAAAAGCCTGCAGGAAAAAAAATAGTAGGAAGGCCAGAAACCAACAGTAATTGCAACATGAGCACCGTTAGTGATCCAAAGAAATTAAGACAACAAATTCAAAGAATAATAAGCCTTCAACGATCCATCAAGTCCAATGGCATGTATTAAATTTTTTAAATTTAAAAGTTTTAATGCTAGATAGACAGAGTTGATATACTCAACTCAATTAACCCTTTATACTAACTTAGTTGCGTTAGCTATATGAATCTCTTTTTTCCATTCACCTTTATTGAAAGATGTCACTTGTTAAGGAAGCTGTTAACTTCCCTTCTAGAGTTTACTCTCCCTTCTAGAGTTTTCTTAGTCATTCTTCTTGTTCTTGGTGCACTTCAACTCCTATACTGTTACTTATACAAGAGCATTACGCGATCTTTGAACATATGCCCAAACCATGTTAATCTATTTTATCACAAGATTCCGAAGTTTAATGCAACAATGTTCATTTCTAATTTTCTCTTATTTCTCTACTCATCCACCTTAACATTCTCCTCTTTGCTATGCCTGGCTTGTCTTGTTGTAGTTTTATAAAATTTATCTTTTAATTTAGGTGGAATCTTCTGATCAGAAAATTTTGCCTGTGTACCTAGTGTTTCATTTTTTTTTTATCACAGCCCATCCCAGGCATGAATTAATGAGGAGGGTTGTCTTAGGTTGGCAGCTACCAGCAATCTTGAATTTGAATCCAAATGGAGGTGGTATGGTGTTATCAACTTAAAAAATAATTAAAGTGTGTGTGTGTGTGTTCTTTTTTTTTTTTTTTTTTTTTGTCTTGACTTTTTTATTTTGGCATTACAGAATTAAGTTGTTACTTTTTACAGAATTAAGTTCTTACTTTCCGAGTTATGTATGGTAGTTTCTTTATTGATTTGTTTATTTTGCAAACTAGAAAAATTACACATTTTATCTATTTTGAAGGTTTGTGATGCATTTAATGATAACAAAGATGAGCAGACAATTTGGTGGTTGGAAGCCCTTCATTATATTGAGCAAAATGAGGATGCCTCTAGTGAGTTGATCAGAAAAATTGGAGAGGCTCTAACTGGATCTGTAAACGTAGCAGGGTCGTTGAGAATTGCATCACGGTTAGTTCCTGTTCTAGACTACTCCTAGTCACTACGATAACTGGATGCAACATTGATAAGTTACCATTATGTTAGTCTCTTTGATGAATTATCAGCTGTGTGGCCCAGTGTGCCAGCTTGTACTAGCCAATTTGTATCTCTATCAAATATGTGTTGCCCCTAAGTTGAACTAAAGTTTCACTTCGAACTCAGTTCAGTTTTTCACTTACATGTTACATGAGCCAATCTCATATTCATTCACTTGTTTAATGTGTAAGCTGTGATTTTTGCATTTTCTTGAGACTAAAATTGGGTTGCTATTTAAAGTTTTACATTTGAATTAATGTTAAGAAATTGGCCTATTATTGTGCCCTTTTATCGGCACATTTGTTTTATTTTTATCATAAATAACCTTGTAAGTTCAGAAACCTAGTCACTTATTATAGTTGTCCAATTCTAGAAACCTTGAAACTTTGTTGTGCTTTTGAGTATCACCTTTTGAGTGAGGCTTGTGCTACTGGGCCATTTTGCCATTTTGCCATTTGCCCTGTTTTCTGTTCTTCTCAATATACATGTACACAATGAATATTCATCTCTATTTCGGGCCACAGAACCGGTCTTTACCTCAAATTCTCACCTTTTAGGAGAGCTATTATGCCACAGAGCTCATCTTTTCTCCTTCTATATATGTTTCATGCAATAATCCATAATGTCTGTATCCCTTCTTCTTTTTTTTTTTTTTGTTTTAACCTTAAATCTATTTGCACTTTAAAGTCTGACATGTTTTATTTCCTTTTACATGTCTTGCTCCATATACTCATTAGTATTTTTGTAGAATTATCAATTCCATGTGGTATTGGACCAAACTGATTTTAAATCTAAATATCTTACGTATAGTGGACGTATTATTATTTTTTTCTTCAATCAGGATGTTGATGTGATCTCATAACGATACGTGGTATTTATAAAATCTGGATTTTGTTTTATTTTATTTACTACTCCATCCATGCCACTTTAGGTGTTGTTTACGGTAATTACATGAAAATTAAAGAAATGATTGAACAACCACAATTTTAGACAAAAATGGTATTAATTAACTAAATTACTTTATAAAACATCAAATTGATCATGCTGTAATTGAGCGTTTAGTCAAGATAACAAGAGATAACAATCACTACTTAATTGATTTTCTAAAATGACACTTGAAATGAACCAAAAAAAATTTCTGGAGTGACACTTAAATTGGGACGGAAGGAGCAACTTTTTATTGTAAAGTTTTGTTTTTGGTCTGCATTACAATTCTAAAGTTCATAATTTTCGTACTTGGTTTGAAGTGAAACTAAGTTGCTATTTGAAGTCTCACCTTCATGTTGAGGCTTTATGTAGTTGGGTTAATTTCTCTACTTTTGATCTCATGCTATTCTTTTACAGAAAATTTTTTATTTAGTATTCTTGTAGTACTCTCATACCAATTTTGTTTGATAATTAAACTTTGCATTTTGAAATCTTATCTTCTAGTTGAAGATTTAAGCTCTGAAATCTCACTGCCTTTTCTTTTTAAAGCTTTCGAAGCATCAGTGCCCTTAAATATTTTATCCAGACTGGTTTGGATTCATTGGAAGCGTGTAGGAGACAATTACTTGATCGATTGTTGGACATAGACCAGACAATGGATAGACCAAGAGAACAGGATATCGAATGTGTAAGATATTGCCGGAACTGCCAAGCTAATGGTGATGAGGGTCCTTTATGTGTTGCATGTGAATTGGATGAGCTCTTTCAGGTTAACTTCGCAAGATGTTAGTTTACACTGATATCTGTTGGTATCCATAAGATTTTGAATCCTTGATGTTTTGCTCAATGATGTATTCTCCATTCTCCCTCTAGGTTTATGAGGCTAGGCTTTTTCGTTTAAACAAAGCACGTGATGGAGGGATAATTGCATCTGCTGAGGAGGCTGTAGATCTGCAGAAGAAGAAATCTGCACTTAATCGCTTCTACTGGAAACTTTCACAAACCAATAACAATTCACATTTTTCCAGTGCTTTGAATGAAGGGAATAAGCGCAAAAGGGATGTTGGAGAAAATGTAATGGTAAGCTAATCTCATTTGTCTTTTTTATTTTATTTCTTTTCTTTTGGTTTTAAAAGAAGAGTTTGTAAATAATAACATAGATATAAGGAGCGTATAAAACAACAACAATCTAAATCTTCTATCTTAAAAATTTGGGGTCGATTATATGAAAGACAAATATCGAGAGGAGGAAAGAGAAAAAAAATTTGATTTAATGTGTGAATTCTTCTACGTTACTCATTCCTATTTAAAACTATCTTCTCAACTAAATCCATATCTATCATGTTTTTACGAATACATTGTATCCAAGTTTTCAACGGCCTACCTCTACGTTTTATTAAATCTCCTATATTTAAGTTTTTGGTTTTCCTAACAGGTGCGTCTTTAGGTTTTTATTGCACATGCCTAAACCACCTTAGACGGTACTCTCTCATCTTATCTACAATTGAACTAACTCCCAATTTATTACGTATCTCATCGTTTCTGACTCTATTTTTTCTAGTTTAAGTCAAATGATGATGAAGGAGAAAGTTGTTTAAGTTTTTTCTATTATAACTTTGTGTCTATTTAAAGATCTCGCTTTTACTTTAAACATTAAAATGTTTGCAAAAATCTGGGGCATTGTTGTCTATGCTCAAGCTGTTATCCTCATCATATATGGTGTTGCAGACACTTGAAAGCAAGATGTTGCCTGTCCACCAATAAAAGGAACATTTCTTTCTCTTTTAGATAGACGTTTCTTAACCTTGAAGATTCCTGTGCCAATTTTATATAGTTCCTACTATTGTCTTACCCTACTATTTGTAATTATTTGTAGTATCTAAGGGCGGGCCTCCAGTTGGCAAGGAGTCATGATGGTGGAACGAGAAAATACAAATTGTTATCCGAATCAAAAGGGAGTGTTATAGGAACCTTAAAAGTGATAGTAATAGCGAGACTTATAAAAAATACAAAAACACAAAAAAAGATATAAAAAAGATTATCCACGAATCAAAGAGTAAGGTTTATAACGAAAACAAGAGGTTAGAAACTCGAGACGGGAAAAGAGAGATCTACTGAATTGCCAAATTAAGGGAAATGAATGGAAGAGATCTAAATGAGATTAGATGTATCAAAAGTGAAACCAATAATATACTAGTAAAGAATGAAGACATAAGAAAGCGATGGAGAGAATATTTTGAAAATTTGTTTAATGTTGAGAATATAATAGGTATAGAAAATATCGAGATAACTTTAGAAGAAATTAATAGAGATTTTAAACGTAAAATTCGTCCCATGAAATAAAGAAAGCCCTAAAGAAAATGAAAAATAACAAAACTATAGGACTTGATGGCATCTCTATTGAGGTGTGAAAATGTTTGGGTGAATTTGGTATAGTAATGCTAACGGCTCTTTTCAAAAAAATTTAGTAAACAAAGAAAATTTCCCAAACATGGAGAGAGAGTACATTTGTTTTTACTGTATAAGAATAAGGAGAACATACAAGATTGTTCTAACTATAGAGAAATTAAACTTATGAGCCATACAATGAAGTTATGGGAGAGAGTGATAGAGCATAGATTGAGACGAGAAATAAGTGTATCTCAAAACCAATTTGGATTTATGTTAGGACGATCTGCCATCAAAACAATTCACTTGTTAAGACAGTTTATAGAGACATTTAGAGCGCAGAAGAGAGATCTGCATATGGTATTCATTGACCTAGAAAAAACATATGATAGGGTTCCTAGGGACGTGTTGTGGTGGGCGTTAATGAAGAAAGGGATCTCACTGAAATATATCAACCTGATTAGGAATATGTATGAAAGAGTTGTGACCAATGTAAGGACTTGCAGGGGTCTTAGTGATAACTTCCCTATTAACATTGGGTTCTATCAAGGTTCGGCACTGAATCCCATACTATTTGCAATAGTGATAAATGAAATCACAAAAAATATCTAAGATGAAATACTATGGTGTCTGCTCTTCGCAAATGATATAGTTTTAGTTGATGAAACAATGGAGGGTATCAATACTAAATTAGAGTTATTGATGGTCACGTTGGAATCCAGAGAATTTAAATTAAGTAAGTCCAAAACTAAGTAGACGAAATGTAAGTTTAGCAGTAATCTTTAGGATAATGAAAAAACGATTAGATTAGAAAGAATAGAAGTTTCAAAAAATGAACGATTTAGATATCTTGATTCAATTATTCAAAACGATAACAGTATCGATGGAGATATGAACAATAAAATTCAAGCGGGGTGGATGAAATGGCGAAAGGCATTCGAAGTTCTCTGTGATCGCACAATGCCATTACATTTAAAGGAAAAATTTTATAGAATTGTAGTTAGACTTGCGTTATTGTATAACACTGAGTGTTGGGCCATTAAACAACAATAAGAGCAAAAAATGGCTGTTACTGAAATTAGAATGTTTAGATGGATGTGTGGCAAAACTAGAAGAGATAGAGTTAAAAACGACGAGATATGTAATAAGTTGGGAGTTAGTTCAATTGTGGATAAGATGAGAGAGTACCACCTAAGATGGTTTGGACATGTGCAACGAAGACCTAAGGATGCATGTGTTAGAAAGTCTGGAAACTTAAAAATAGGAGATTTAATAAAACGTAGAAGTAGGCCATTGAAAACTTGGTTGCAATATATTCGTAAAGACATGATAGATATGGATTTAGTTGGGAAGATAATCTTAGATAGGAATGAGTGGCGTAGGAAAATCCGCACAAACTAAATCTTTTTTTTTTTATTTTTTGATTTTAATTCTCAGTATTTGTCTCTCATATGATCGACTCCAAATTTTGGAATAGAAGGTCTAAATTGTTGTTGTTGTTGTTTTCTTCTAATTTTTTATTAGAAAAAAGAGAGTATCATGTTTGCGGGACTTAAAACCAACGAGGATAAAATAATTTAATGAAAGAAAGGAAAAAGGAAAAAGATAAACACAACCGCATTAATATCTTTCAAACTAAAAAATTTTAGAGCCTTTCAAGGACCATAAGAAATAGAACAAATCTCTCCCAAGAGAGTTAATAATACAAGAATTGGTTTTTGAAAATCCTTCCACTCCTTTCCATCCAAATGCATCAAAGTACGGACTTCCAAATCCTCTATGCTTCACCATAATTCACAATTCTCAGACCACCCCAATATGCTCATCAAAGATGTCAAAAAATAAGCTCTTTTGAAGTTGTTGGACAATGCAAAGATAAAATGTCTTGATTAATTGGTACAACTGCAGAAGAGTTCAACTAGGATTTTGTGAAGTTAATACCTACTAGCCATGAATCTATTGATTTTTTTAGGTTATCAATAGCCAAGAGAAACCTTCATCACTGGAATCACAAGGAAAAGGTTGCTCCATAAGCAAGTATCCCCTTTGATGTAATAAAAGGCTTTCCCTGATCCTTAGTTTATGATCATATCCATCCAGCCGAGTATATATTTATTGTAGATATCAATACATGTTTTTAAATTTTAAAAAATAAATATCTAAAAATTTAAAATATTGGTCACCCAAAAGCATTGATTCTTTAAAACTGGAAGATTTTAGACCGTTAGCCTTACCATTAGTCTCAATTGGATTGTTACCAAGGTATCAGCCAAAAGGTTATGCCAAGTATTTCATGATACCATCTTTTATTCATAAAGTGCTTTTACAGAGTTAAATACATTTTAGCTGCAGCTTTGGTGGCTTATGAGGTAGTTGAGTATGTTGAGAAGAATCATGGAAGGATTGTTATAAAATTGGACTTCAAAAGGCTTATGCTAGGGTTGGTTGTGATTTCGTATGTAATGTAAGGGAGAATAAGGGCTTTGGGTTTAGATGGAGAGAGTGGATCAGAGGATGTTTGAGTTGGGCCATGTTTTTCATTCTTATTATGCGTCCTAAAACTTGGTTTTGCTTCTCGTGAGTTAAAATGAGGAAATCCTGTTTTCCCCTTTCTTTTCAGTCATGTTGTTGATGTTTCGAGCTAAATCATACATAGTGCAGTTTCGGCATTCACTTGTAGTGGGTGCGGTATGATGAAGTTTGTGTTCCAGATCAATTTGGAGATGAAATGATTCTCTTTCTTAAACATGACATAGATGGGAGCACTCTTCTCTACATTCTTTCTAGAAAGTCTCTAGTTTAGGATCGATATGGCCAATGGTGAGCTTTATGGTATTAATGTACTTAATGATCGTGCTTTGTTACATTGCAGTAGGCTATGGAATGTGGGATGGGTATGAGTACGTGGTATGCCACTTTCTATGACAAGGGCTAGGCTTCTTAAGATCGCTATTCGGATTGTGGTTCAGTTAGGAGTTATGGTATGGGTTGTTCATATTTATATGTAGTGCATATATAACCATGAACATGTTTTTAATCTCTAATAATTCAAAGTCTAATTTCTTATTGCTAATTAATACTTGAAGATCAAGCTATTAATGCTGTGTGGTATTCCATAACATGTGCTGTAACTCTGGGTGATTTATACTAATTAATAGAGTCAAACAATTGAAAATAGTCATTTAAATTTTGGGACTCTGGTCGTAGTTATCTGGGTTGAGCAAACGCCCTAAATTCAGTAGCGTGACCCATGTTGCAATTCCGTAGGGGGTGGCCGACCTGGCAACTATGGCTGGGTAGAAATCAGCTGGGTAGAAATCAGACTATTGGTTCCTCCTTCTTTGGAACAAGATTGTCTTCTGTGCTTCTTTTGGTCTCATGCTTTAAGAGTTTAAACAATATTATAGTTTTAAGGATTTGAAGACAGATTATAGAGATGTCTCTCATTATTTTTTCCCCTCTTATATTTGTTTTCTTTTCACTCTTAAGATTTCTATTTCTTTCTTTCTTATGTATATTTTTTCTTTTTATCTAATATAATTCTTTTTTCATCAAAATATTGATCCATCATGTTCCGAGCTCTCAATTATGTTCGTTGCATATCAGGCCACGTTCATAATGAAAATAAATCTCTTTTATTTGTTGAGAATGGAGGAGAAAAAACAAGATTTTTATACTGAATTGACTTTGGGGGGGGGGGAGAGAGAAGTTACATGGTGAAAGGTTGCTTTAGTGCCGAGTGCCTTGCACTTAGCACACATCTATTTATACAACAAAGAATAAGCCAAAAATTGAATACAAGAAGTTCCTATGATGACTATTATTACCCCCTAGAAGTCCCAAAAGCTAATTAACTCTTTCTAATTTCCAGCAAACTCTATTGATTGTCTAGTACTATTTCCAATATTTCCCTCAAGTTGTAGCATATGGATAATTTGCGCCAAGTTTGTTACAAATGTGATGATATGTAATATAAAGAGGACTGGACTGGACTGTAGTGACCACCAAAAGCGAGAAGACCAGAGGTCAACGAGTTGATCGGAGACATTATAAGGTAATGGGAAACAATCTGAAATCTGAAGAACAGACTACCTAAACCTTCAAGAGATGAATCAGATTCAGCTGGACTAGATGCTGAATTTTCTGCAAAACTGACAAGATGCTGCAGAAATCACTAAGCTGACTGCGGAGATCACAAGAAGTTTTGGAAGTTTGGGGTACTGCTAGGCCAGATTGTAGACCCACAAGACCGAGGCAGGAGCAGAATAACCTTGGCTTTAAAGTTGGTCTTCAACCTCCAGAACCTTCTTAACCTTTGTAATGATTGGAGATGGTGTAAATGATGGTCATGCTTTGAAAAGCCAGATACTGATATTACTATTTCAGATCGAAGATATTGTAAACTGCATGACTAGATGGCAATCCGATGGAAGCTTCTGGAGGTCCAGATGGCAGATGAGCTTAGGATGATGAACGACGACTCCAGCTTGACTAGAAGCAAACTAGACTCAAGTGACTTGGGAGTGACTTATGACAAACTGGAGGAAAAGGTGATTAAGCTCCTGTTAGACTAGATGGTAGACAAGCTTTAAGAAGAATGAAGAACAACAAAAGGGTGTGTAGAAGACACTTCTGGGGATGATGAGCTCTGATACTATGTTGAGAATGGAGGAGGAAAAACAATAGTCTTATGACTTAATTGGCTTGAGCGAGACAGAGAGAGAGAGAGAGGTTATGTGACAAATGGTTGCTTCAGTGCTAAGTGCCTAGCATTTAACACACATCTATTTATACAACATAGAATACACCAACAATTAATTACATCAATTTTCTATTATTTCTATTTAAATTCCTAGAATGCCCAATATATAATTATCTTTCTCTTATTCCAAACACATTCTATTGTTTCTCTACTACGATTCCCAACATTATTATTAGTGCAAGCAGGAGAGGTTTAACTGGTCAGATTATGTGTTGATGCTTTATGCTTCACACGATGATGTATGTGCAGTTATCGAATTTAGTAATTATATGATTCATATTCCAAGTGAAATTAAAAATGAGTATTTTTTTTTTTCTAAACATAAGTTGGCAATCAAAACCAAAAGAGAGTGATTAGGAAAATGGAAGGGAAGGTGAACTAATAAATACGATATTATAAATCATGGAAATTTCAATTCCTTGTTCATGCAGCACACTTTAGACACGTGGTGGATATGCCATCCATGATTTCTAGTTTTATTATTATTCCCTTAAACATTGGACACTTTTTGAGCTATTTGGACAATCCTTGGACACGTTTAAGACACTTTCCAAGAACTTTGAAGAAGTAATGCAGATATAATATATTGTTTTCTTGTTTGCAATTTTGCAAAGGAATAATGTTATTTTAGTGTTGTGTCCTCATTTTTTCCCCTACATTTTTCCGTGTCCATGTTGGGTCATGTTTGTCTATGTTTTACAAATATAAGAGGGCGACATAGAGTAGGAATTAGAATGTGGAGTAAATACATGCTATCTATTATTGAGGAATGAATCCTCCATGGATTTGAAACTGCTAGATTCGTGTGCTGCTTCTATATGCAATTCTAAGGTGCATGACATTTATCTGGTTGGTATGGTGGTTGCAATAGTTGTTCTGGTATAATTCCAATAATGGAAGTCTTTTTTCCTCCCTTGTTGCAGGGTGTGAAATAACATTTGCTTCGAAAGGCTAAGTTGATGGAGTAAAGTGTGCTATTATTGTATGTCTTAACACCTGTGACTTGTGCCCTGATAAGTTATAAGAAGGTCCCAAATATGTGGAACGTTAAATGGGATCAAAGGGTTTTGGTAGCGTTTGAACTCGGGATACTATGCAAACTAAACATCTAGCCAAAAGTTTAAGTTGTTGGAGTGAGGCATGCTTGTTGTTTTATATCTTCATAGTGGGATGCCTTGGAGGAAGGGGAGGATGGATCACAGCTAAACCTTACGCTTGTTTTGTGTTATTGTTTTACTAGGTATCTAGGACTCCTTCTGAGCTGGAAGTTTCCCTTGGAGTTCTAAAGAGTTATTGTCGAGCTAAATTAGGGGAAGCATGCATATCAGCAGCAAATAAGCATCTATTTATCCTTGAGGTATGGCCTACCCAATCTGTTAGCTTTGTGACATTTATTAAGCTGCTGTTGGACACATCTATTGGACTGTAGTTGTTGTCTATTGGACACATCAATTGGCCTAACTTGATGTGAACACTTTCTCCTTATAAATAATGATGTTTCTTTCACATATCAATCTTGTTTGTCAGTATCTTTGCTTTGGATACAGAGCAATATTTATACTTCACTGAAGCAAGCCTAGTCAGTTTTTCTCTAGTCCATATTTGGATTTGCTGGCATTGCTGGCCACTGTAGGATTTTCTTCTGAAGTGCCCAACTGATTTTATACGATCTGTTTGCAAACACCTGTAGCTTATGTTGTCTTGTTCCAGGGTATGAGGAAGGAGTATGCTTATGCAAGGTCCTTGGCGACTGCTCAAGCACAAGTTCTGCGTGCTTATGATGAAATGAAGATGGCAACCTCTCGACTGCGCCTTAGAGAGTCAGAAAATGATAACAGTATTGATGCTTTAAGTCCGGAAGAGATAATTACGGCAAACATTGAACACTCTAATGAAATGCAATTGGCCATGGCTGCCTTATCACGAATAAAAGGGCAACTTCGCTATTTACAGGTACAAGTGCAAAAGTTTGTCCTTAAGCTGTTCTTGCTCTCTGTATTGTTACAAGAAATTTTCAGTGATGGATCTGAATGGTGAGAAGGTTAATCTTTGGCATGGACATGGCTTGAACAGGAAGAACCTGAAACTGTGTAGTGTGATATAGAATGAGTTGTACAAGTTGCTATTGCTTTTGTGACATGGACAAACAAAGTAGGTTGAATATCTCTAGTACCCATAGCTTACATGACACAGAGAAATAAAGAACAAAATTCAATTGAAGTAGTTAATGTATATTTTGTACTTTGAATTGCTTATGAAATTAATTTTAATATCTTTAGCTAATTTTTCAAGTATTTCAAGTTGAGTATCTCTAAGTTATGATGTCTACTTTTAACTTGCCATTATGGAGATGACACAAAATTTGGCATATTTTTATTCAGTTTTGTAAATGTTTTGATCAATTATTTAGGATGAATTTTCTGGTGCTTGCATTCCTTTATGCTGTTCTGGCCCTGGAATTCCTGAATACCTGTCCTTGACCCCTTATGCCTGGATTCAATTCTTTAATGTAAAGACTTTTGGACAAATTAGCCATGACTAGCATGTGCCAAGTTATCTTTTAGGTGCTTGTGTCCCATTAAAGTGAAGTTATAGCTAAAAGTATCTTTTTTAGGTGCCTCTATCTGTATGGGGAATTCGCTGCTGATAGATCCTTGCCAGTGTCCCCCTTCTCCCCCTGCCGACTTCCTACCTGAGGCCCTGCCTCTCTTCTAGAAGAACCAGAACCACCACAACCGCACCCCTTACTCTTAGACGATGTAAGGGCCCCGTATGTAGAATGAAAAATGAGTCTTCTCCTATCCCAGTCTTTTATAGTACTGCTTTCATTATCAAGGTCGATTCTTTTTTCATCTCTAATCAAGTAGCTGATTATATTAAAAGGAGTGAAATTATAGGAACAATGTTTATGTTAGAACTTTTGATTGTCTTGATAACTTTTATAGGTAGTTTTCTCTCTTTGTTCTCATTCAAGTTAGAGGTCTTCATTGATGTTGGTTTACTTCTATGTAAGGCTCAAAAAGTAAACTTCCATCACCATCCTTGTGAGGAATTAAAAGTAGTCTTTGCTATGTGCTCTGCAAATTGGTTTAAAGGTGGGGACTTTAATGTAGTTAGATTCCCTTGGGAAAAGTTTAATGGGTCTAGGATCACTACTAGTATGTCTTCAATAGTATGTCTTCCTTTGAATCTTTCAAGATGGATTGGGAGCCTGAAAATACTCCATTTTCAATGCTCAATACACATGGTTTGTGTCCGGGAAGCACTGGTTGCTTCCCTTATTAATATATACTCCTGATATAAGACACACGACTCTCACTAGAACCACCTCAAAATACTTTCCTATGCTTTTACCCCCGAGGATATTCTTATACTTTTGGTACATAATTTTTTATTCAATTCTGTATACCCGAACTATGAGTTCCTCTGACTAGTGCATTACAACAAGAACTGTAAGGCCAAGGCAACTGATTTGTTACCACCCCAATTGCATCGATTAGGGTACTATTCCTTTTCTGTTTGAGAACATGGGGCCTTACATGGAGATCTTAGGGGACTGGTGAAAGATTATTTGACAGGCATCATGTAGAAGGGGTTGATGCTCAAGTTCACGGGGAAGTTGAAGAAGAAACTCTTCAAGTGTTGGAATCAAAAAAAGAAAAGAAAAAAAAATGGGAGATGTTAAAGTGAAGAAAAGCATTATTCTGCATAAGATTGATTGTTTAGAAAATCTAAAGCTTGAGAGGGGCATTTGTGAGGATCTCACTCGTGGTATAGTGGCCTATAATAGTGATCTTGAGAAAATAGTCTAAAGAAGGATACTAGTTATTGGTGAAAGAATTGGTTGAACTAAAGTTAAGGAGTGGGATAATAATACTAGATTCTTTTATTGGGTGGCCAATCATAATAGGCAAAGGAGTTTCATCAGAGAGTTAAAACATGATGTTAGAATATCATTACAAGGAGGATAGAGTACGATGGCGTAGGAGTATCTATATAGCTGGCCCCACTTAGTGGGATAAAGGTTTGGTTGTTGTTGTTGTAGTAAAACAACCAAATCTCTCATAATTAAAACATTGACAGGAACTAAACCTACAAAAGAAACCAAAATAGAAGTGGACAGATAATGCAGCAGTAGGCTGACCTCTTGAGCAAACAGCGGCAAAGAGGGATCGGAAGATGCTGCAGGGTTGACTTGTCAAAACCCTAAGCTTCCAATGCTTCCAGGCCCTAGCTAGGTGTGAGGAGCACAGCTCTAGATCTAAATTTTCTGGAAACAACATTCTAAAGAAGCTTTTCCAGCACAACTACCCTTTTCCTAACTAAAAGCAAAGCTTGTCCTGCAAGCCACCTACAAAACAGCCATTAAGGCTTCTATAGGAAGCAAACAAAAAGTAATTATCTATAGCCCCTCCAAAATAGACAATATGCAACTATTACCCAACTAAGAACCCTACCACAATAAAACATTAAAATATAGAAGACACAATTTATTTAAATAAAACTACTTGCATCATCCTCCCTGGGTTAAAAAGAGCTCGACTCCATGTGAGTAACCAACTTATCAGCCTTGCACTTATGAGCATCAATCACTATGAATTCTTTCTCTCCTATCCAAGAAATCTCGTAATCTGGCTGCCCAACCCACTTACATGATAGAGAGCCTTAAGGTGGGGATTTTTTTTTTTTTTTGATAAATAAAATCTTTATTAGAGGCAATAAGGGGGTGCCTATCCCCAAATTTTACGAAGCTAATCGTTCAAAGCAAGACAAAAAGGCTACGTCTACATCTAGTGTCTCTCGAGAAACCCAACAAGTAAAAGTAGATAACAACTTAGCCTTAAGGTGGGGAATTATGCGGTTTGTGTTTCACAGATTCAGTTGGGTAACAATACCACTCGCTTTTGAAAGAGGACAAAGATGGCTCTTGGGGGGGGTATGATCACTCTTCTCAACATTTTTGAGAGAATTTTCGAGTTTAGGATCAATATGACCAACAAAAAGTTTCTTGGTATCATGTGGCAGTTCTTGATGATTTGATAGCCTTCATTAGTTGTGAAAAGTGGGAGTGACCTCTCCCTTATTTATGGTTTCCTTTGGGGTAGTATGAGGGGAGTGCTTCTTTTAGGGATTTAACTATGGTTAGGGTCTTGGTAAAAAGTTGAATGGTTTGAAGTGCTTTCCTTCCCTATTCAATAAATGTTTTTCTAGCTTTACCCTGTACTGTTTTCCCTTGGGTGCCCAAAATTCAGAAGCTGATCAGGCTTCCTATAGTTGGGAAGTGATTTAGATGAGAGAGATCACCTACTAAGTCAGACTGGGATTCTCAATCTAAATCAAAGGTGGTTTGCTTTGGATGTAACTTGATCACTAAAATCATTTTATCACTAGAAAAATTCCCTTGGAACCATTTTTTATAGCTTAAGGTCATCAAAAGCAAGTGCAGTCTCTAACAGAATGGATGATATACTAAGGTTGGGGCAGATTTTCTCATTTTAGCCCTTGAAAATTAACATTTTACAGGGGTCAATGGTTCTTGGATTGGGGATTCATCCTTTTCCAATCATTTTTTCTTGACTTTATCAGTGTCCATGGTTCACTCTGTCCTATCAATTATTTCTACTATTGAGGGGCCAATCAGATTTGTTGGAATTTTTATTTCCTAAGAAATCTTAAAGATAGGGAAGCTATACAATTTTCCCCCTTGTTTGCATGCTTGAAGGAAAACATCACCTTTTAGTCTCTGAGGTACTATAGTTTGAAGTATTAATTAGGTACTTTTTCTTGAAAATTTTTGCCTTTTGCATTGCCAATGCCCCTTTCCTTAGCCAAGTTCATTCCAAAGGCAAAGAATCCTTGTTCTTGACAACATCCATAGAAATAATATTTTACAAAAACTGATCCCTTTTAGAATATCTCAATGTGCTGCAAATATTTTGAAACTAAATATCACTTATTTTGTATTGTTATATAGCTTGGGAGATGTGGAACCACGTCTTTGTTATTTGTGATTCAGTGAATTTGTTTTTAAACATCTCTCTCTCTGATTTGCTCTGGACAAAGTTTGGAGGTTTGGAGAGCGGAAAGATACTTCTTTGCTTTGGAAGTGCTCTTGTAACCATTCTTTGGTACATTTTTCTGGAAGCAAAATTCTAAAATTTTTTAGAAATTAGACTAATGGTCCCTCTCCTTCGGGACAACATTGTTTTTTATGCTTGTCTTTGGGCGCATATTTTAGAGAGACTTCAGAGAGTAAGAGATTGGACAGCAGTCCTCTATTACTTTTTGCTTTGATTTATTTATTTATTGACCTAAGGATTCTCAACTTTGAACCATATGTATATTCCCTTTACTTTGTTGTGCAATTTTTTTTTCCCATCAAAAAAGAAAAATATAGTTTGATCTTAGATTCTTTAATTATGTTTAGCCACATGAAATTAGTTTGTTTGTTGGAAAATATTTTCGGGTATATAGGAAGAATAAATCAACTTTCAAGAACATGAACTTCAGACTACATTGTGAAGAAGTTATTTTCCTGTTCCTTGTCAATTGCAAACTTTACTGAGTCTCTAATTTGTGAAAGATAACAGTGTATGATATTGTGCTCAAACAAGAGAAATTATATTTCTGGAAAATCCATTTGAGGACAAGATTTTCCAAGAAAAATGTTTTGCTGATTTTCTGTGAACAGAACTTTAAACCAAGAAAAGCCTTCTGTCTCAAATTGTATCTGCTTTCCATTTTGAATTCTCTAATTACCTTCAAAGCTCCTTGGATCTGAAGTACACAAAAATTTAGGTGCTACATAGATTTCTTATTTATGATTAAGATGGTTCTGAATTTCTAGCATTATTGGCCAAGTCATCTTTCTGACAAATGACATAAGATGTAGAATCTCCACTTTCCTGTTAGTTTTCTGCATATGTTTGGCTTCTTCTTTTGTCTATCATGGTCAACGTGCTAAAAGGTGTCTGGCATCTAATTGAATTCTCCAAATCTGTCTTAGATGTTGCTATTTTTCATGAATCCTACCAAAGGCTTCAACAACACAATATTTCAAAGTGAATTTTCCAATGACTTATGATTTCTTGTTACTTGAAGATTCCAAGCATCTTCCACTTTTTCCCAAAAGATGTTGTAGTTGTCTAATCCTCAGTTATTTTAGGTTGTATTGTATTGATAGAGGTTTGTTTCGTACTTGTCTACATACGTGTATATACATATTATATGTTAGCACATATATAAGATATACATGTATCTGTTATTTACTGTACTTATCCTGTATAATTTCTCCAGGGATTAGTTTTATCTAAAGAGAAAGCACAGATTCAAGACATGGTTAATATGCCATTGACTCAAGACAGGGCCACCACCCTGACTATGCATGCCCAGGTTTCCGTCGATGCTGAAACATGCCCAGTTTGTCATGAGAATTTGAGAAATCAAAAGATGGTCTTTCAATGCGCACATTTCACTTGCTGTAAATGTAAGTTTCATCCTTTGGCATTCCCTTGTCTGAAACTGGAATGAAGTAATCTTATGTTCTCCATTTATGCTGATTTGATTTGTCTTACTTGATTGATCTATTTAAGATCATTTTCTACGTTCTTTGTTTTACTTCATGAATTTATTTAATATCGTTAGTTGGATATCCGTAGTGAGGAATTCTATCCCAGGAACTACTGTTGAGTGTATTTTAAGGTTCTTTGCCTTGTCAAGATTTCAAGATCTCAAAAAGAAAATCTTAGCTTCATACTACTTGAGAATATTGCTAAGCTTGGTTCTTTGTTAACTCTAATTCTTTTTTGTTGTTTGATTGTGCCGTATGTAATCATATTGGTCAACACTCTTTGGACTAATATGCCTGTTGTGCATGCAATGAGCGCAATGCAATGCAGTCGATATGCACTTGTTACAAGTTGTGACAGGCTGCAATTCTGCTGAGAATGATGTTGTGATGCATTCTGATGCGTAATGGAAATGAGGTTTGAGTTTGATTAGTTCAAAACTACAAATGCTAATACAACGGAATTGAAAGAAAAAACTGCGTTTAATACTAATAAAACATCAAAGATGTCTTAGAAAACTCAGATAATGAATATTTATATTTCCTCTTACCCCAAACAATAAAAAAGGAAAGAAAATAGCAAAAAATAATGAAGACCGTAAGAAAATAGAAAATTCCCATGTGAGTTCTGCAGGAACGTCATGGCTAATGGACCTTGCGCCGCTGCACAACTCACAGGAAGTGAGGTGCTTTGGCACAACTCATAGAAGTGTGAGGAACCATGGCGCATTGCACCTACTGCTTCCCTCTATTCCTGCACCCTTTTGCCTCTCTTCCGTGCGTTCATTAACCTCTTTTGCTTGTCAAGTTGATCCAAAAACTTGTCGGCGAGCGATTCGACATCACGTTCACAAAGTGAAGAAGCCCATTAATCCACATGGACAAGCTTCATTAAGTTACACCTGTTATTGCTGATGAACATCCATGGTGTTAATTTAAATCTATGGGCGACACGGGTCTTTCTTCAATGCATTTACCTTTCTGACTCTTTGGGTGCAAAAAACTTGGCAAAATCTCCATGTAAAATTTCCTATCCTAAATCCCTGTTTGAAAAGACATTTTTGAAAGCCCAGAACATCTGGTTGAGTGATATGTTCTATGTATTGAGGTCATGGCTTTGATTTCCCTTCCCCCTTTTGGATTCTTCGCAGGAGGGCTGAAGGTTTCCTGATAATTGACTCAAGTTTGGCCTCAAGAGTCTCTTTAATTCTCTCATCTGTCCCATGTGTTGTGTGCTTGATAGTAAACACCCATATCTACCTTGTTGCCTTATCTTTAGGATGTGAAGATAGCTCCCAACTACCATTTTTAGCCAAACCTCTCATCTCTTCTGTCGTGCATCTTGCCACCTCGGATTGTGTAAGGCCTCTTCCTAATTCTTAGGCTAAAAACAGCTAATAAATAAGAAAGAACGGATTTATATGAAAAAAGATCTATATTAATGGTTTATTGCGAGTTAGATAATTAAATAAGGCTTTTTCTCCTAATATTTGTGCATGTGCAAGAGTTGTCAAACTTGGAATCATCTGTGACTCCAATTTAGGTGGAATGAATTGTCTTTGTACTTAAGTCCCTAAGTACATTGAATCAACGTTTTGATTCCTCATGGACAAGAGGACATTCTAAGGCATCATGGTTTCATGCGTGAGAGGAAGTGTTAATGTATAAAATAATAGACAACATACTTTTTCTCTATTTGCTTAAGCTTTTGGAGCAATAAGTTGTTTAACACTTGAGGAATTGACATGGCTCTGCTTTCTGAATCTATGATAAATTCCCATGGTGGCCATCCTCTTGGAATGGCATATCATCAATGTTGGTTAGGTGTAGATACTAAATATCTTTTACATATATTCTTCTCTCACTTTGTTCCTTTTTGGTGTTTCCTTTTAATTTCAAAACATATCACATGTACATATCTTTACTTAGTCATGAAAAGAGTCATTTTGATAAAACATGTTAAAAATATACATACTTTCCCATGTCCTTTCTTTCTTATGCCATCCTTGCTTGTTGAGCTTCATGTGTTACATACTTTCCCACGTCCTTTCTTTCTTATGTCATCCTTGGTTGTTGAGCTATATGTGTTGCCCGATAGGTGGACAATGTAAAGTTGTTGATGAAAAGAATGTTTTTTCATATCTCAATTAGGGTTGTTTTAGAGGGCGAATCTTAGTGCAACGGTGTAACCTCGAGATCACAGGTTCGAGATGTGGAAATAGCGTCTTTGCAAAAATGTAAGGGGAAGATTGCGTACATATACGCCCACCCTTTCTATATCCCCGTATTAAGCCGGGGAACATTTTGTGTGCCGGGTGAGCCCTTTCTTAATTAGAGTTGTTTTACACGTATATATTTATAGTTGCAGTAGCTAAACAAAGAAAACCGTAAAAATAGGAAATTTCCTAATTTTAAGCGAATCCCCTAATATTAGGCAAATTTCCTAATCTTAGGCTATAGGTCAAACGGACTAATTCCCTAAAATCACATAATTTTCTAAAATAAAACACGTGTTCGTGTTTTTCCTTGCCCCCTCTCAAGCTGATGAATGGATGTTATCCATTCCAAACTTGTTAACAAAATTCTGAAAGACTCAACTGAATAATCTCTATGCATATGTCCACGAGATGATTCTTTGTGTAAACAAACGGAGTGCTGATCAGGCCACTATCAAGTTTCTCTTTTATAAATGCCTGTCCGACCTTTATATGTTTCGTGCGATCATGTTGTACTAGATTATGTGCAATATTGATAGCTAACTTATCATCACGGTTCAACCTCATTGGACCTTCCCACTTATCTTCAAATCTTCCAAAATTATTTTTTGCCATAGGAGCTCACAGATTCCAAGTGCCATTGACCTAAATTCTTCTTTTGCACTCAATCTTGCAACCACATTCTGTTTCTTACTTCTTCATGTAATAAGGTTTTCATCCAAGAACATACAATAACCTAAGGTTGATTTTCTATCATTTACTGACCTTGCATAATTTGCATCAATATAGGGTTCAAGACTCGATCATTCTCCTCGTTTGAACAAAATTCCCTTGCTAGATGAGCCCTTTAGGTATAGTAGAATTCTATTCATAGTCTTGAGATGTGTTTCTTTGGTATTATGCATAAACTTACTCACCACACTAACAACATATGCTATGTCTAGTCTAGTGTGTGATAAATAAATTCTATTCACAGTCTTGAGATGAGTTTCTTTGGTATTTTGCATAAACTGACTCACCACACTAATAACATATGCTATGTCTAGTTTAGTGTGTGATAATTAAATCAATTTTCCAACAAACATCTGATAATTAATTTTGTCAACTGTAACATTTTCTCGGACATCACCTAATTTATGATTGGGCTTTATGGGCATGTCAACTAGCTTACATCCCAGTTTACCAGTATCCTTCAAAAGATCAATTACGTACTTTTGTTGGGATATGAAGATCCCTTGCCGAGAGTGGGTTACTTCTATACCAAGAAAATATTTCAGCTTATTGAGCTCTTTAATTTTGAATTCCTTTACCAGACATATTTTTAACTTTTCAATTCCTTCTGTGTTATTCCCGTTCACTATTATGTCATCCATGTAAACCAACAATGTTGTGACTTTCCCTAAGGCTGAATGTCTCATGAACAAGGTATGATCACCTTGGCTGTCTGAATTCAAGGTTCAGCATTACTTTTGCAAACCTTCCAAACCAAGCTTTTAGAGATTGTTTGAATCTATACAAAGTTTTGTTCAATCTGCATACCATTTGTTCTTCATTTGTAGAGCCGAACCTAGTGAGAACTTCCATATAAATCTCTTCTTCAAGATTATCATGCAAGAACCCATTCTTGACATCAAATTGTCGTAGTTTCCATCCAAAGTTGGCTGCCAATGATAACACCACTCTAACTATGTTCATTTTTGCAACTTGAGTAAATGTTTTAAGATAGTCTATGCCATGAGCATAATCTTTGGCCACTAATCTTGCCTTATACCTTTCTAATGAACCATCAAAATTATATTTCACTGTAAAGACACATTTAAACCCAATTGATTTTTTTCTTTTTGGCAACTTCACCAAATTCCAGATTTTGTTCTTTTGTAGATCCTCCATCTCCACCTTCATGGCATTTCTCCAATTCTCCTCCCCTAGTACCTTGGATAATGTTTTGGGAATGACAATAGTATTAAAGCTAGTAAGAAAGACCCTATGGCTATGAGATAGGTTTTTGTAGGACATGGAAAGGTATAAAGCGTGTTGGGCACAGGTTTTGGTTCCTTTCCTCAAGGTTGTAGGGTTGTCAAGGTCATTTTCATTTTGGATATCTAGCACATTAGGATTGGGAGAAGTGGTTGGATTGCATACTTCAACAGTCACCGGGTTTGGGTCAGATGATTGTATCTGCGTTGGTTGACAGAATGACCCTTTCTTTCTTGAATAAACCTGATGTGAATGGGTATGGTTTATTTTTTGTGCTACAGGTGAAGGAGTATCACTTTCTACTGATATAGGGATAGTAGGGACAACAAAATCTTGTTGGACCGGAGTGGATTTGGATTGGATGGATTCAAACTGGATTGGAATAGAAGAGGATGATTTAGATACAGGCAGATCAAGAAGAAAAACAATCTTTATCCTTATCTTCTATTGATCATCTTCGCTTGAAGATAACTATGGTGAAAGTATTGACCGTTTTCAACGAAAGTGACATCAGCGAACACATAAAATTTCAATGTGGAAGAATGATAGCACTTATAGTCCTTTTGAGTGGATGAGTAACCAACAAAGACACCTTTGGGAGCCCTTGGGTCAAGTTTACCCCTATGTTGAGAATGTACATGAACAAATGCCACGCATCCAAATATTTTGAGAACAAGATTGTTTGTGATATTGAAGTTAGGATAGAATTTTACAAGGACTTGTGTGGTACTTTGAAAATTGTGTACTCTCATGGGAAGTTTATTTATGATGTGAGTTGCAGTTAACACGGTTTCTCCTTTAATTTTTTGGAACCTGTTTTTTGAAAAGAAAAGCTTGGGTAGCAACTAAAGGATGACAATTTTTCCGTTCGGCCACTCTGTTTTGTTGGGGAGTGTTAATACAAGATGATTCATGAATGATGCCGTGTTGTTGAAAGAATGGAGTGTGTTTTTGATTAAAATAATTTTTTGCATTATTAGATCGAAAGTGTTTAATTCCCATCCCAAATTGTGTCTAGACCATATTGAAAAATTTTGGAACACAAGACACATCTGATTTGTTTTTTAGAAGAAAAATCCATGTCATATGAGTATGGTTCTCAATAAATGAAACAAACTAACGAGCCCCATAAATATCGGGTACAGTAGGACCCCAAATGTCACTATGAATAATAGTGAATTGAGTAAATGATCTTTTATTGCTTATTGGAAAAACAACACGTTTATGCTTTGTGAGTTCACACACATCACAATGAAAGCTTTCAACTGAAATTTTATTGAACAATGAAAGAAATAAAATTTTAAGGACATACAAAGATGGATGGCCAAGATGAAGATGATGAAGCCAAATCTTGTATTATTGGATTTAAATGTCATGGAAAGAAATGACAAAGGGAAATGATTACCAACTCTTTGTTGTTCACTCGGCTCTTCAAGATAGTAAAGGCCATCTCTCTCCTAAGCACATCCAATCATTTTTCTTGTACCTAGTTCTTGGAATACACAATGAGAACGACAAAAGTTGATGCTGCAATTATCATATTTGGTTAATTTTCGAATTGAAAAGAGGTGGGCGAACAATTTTGGGACATGGAGAGCATTTTTTAGTGTAAGTGAATCACTAATAAAAATATCTCCTTGATCAGGAATAATAGTGACTGAACCATTAGTTAGGATGATTTTTGTATTATTAGGATAGGGTGTGTATGAAATAAATTTTGTGGAGGAAAAAGTCATATGGTCTGTGACTCCTGAGTTGATGACCCATATATTCGGAATATTATCCAAAGCACTAGAGGCATGAGAAGGAATGAATATACCTGAGAAGGTTAAATTATAAGTACTTGCTTAAGTTGATGGCTTTTCTGGAAAAGCCAAAAAATTTCTTCAATCTCTCAATCTCATCTCTATTGAATCAGAGATGGTTGATTTGGATTCTTAATTATTGTTATCTTTGGTTGACTATACTCTGGTCATAGAAAAAAATTCTTAAATGAGAATCAGAAAAAAAAAAATTGGAATTGACAATTGATCAGGGAAAACATGAGTTCACAGAGAAAGAGTCTAAAACTTTGATACCAGGATAAAAAGAATTTTTCTATTTATATATATCACAATTAGGGTTGTTTTACTTGTTAGAGGAAATGATTGCAATATAGATAGGGATGTAAATCATAGGATTCAAACAAGTTACAGGAAATGGAGAAAGGTATCCAGATTTCTTTGCGATCGCACGATGCCACTGCATTTGAAGGGAAAGTTCTATAGAATTGCGGTAAGAATTGTGGTAAGACTTGCATTATTGTATGACATGGAGTGTTGGGCTTTTAAACAACAACAAGAACAAAAAATGACTATAGTAGAAATGAGAATGTTTAGAATGATGTGTAGCAAAACTAGAAGAGATAAAATTAGAAACGAAAAGATTCGTAATAAGTTGGGAATTAGTTCAATTGTAGATAAGATGCGAGAATATTGTATCAGGTGGTTTGGGCATGTACAAAGAAAACCAAAAAATGTACCGATTAGGAAGACCGAGAATTTAGATATAAGTGATGTAGTAAAACGTAGAAGTAGAACGTTAAAAATTTGGATGCAGGTGATCCGTAAAGATATAGTAGTTAGGCATTTAGATGAGGAGATGACCTTGAATAGGATAGAATGGCGTAGGAAAATCCGTACAAATTAAACCAATAATTTTTTTTATTGTCTTTACTATTTTTTTAAAAAAAAAAATATTTTCTATATTTGTCTCTCAAAGGATGACCTTAATTATTGGGATTAAAGTCTAGATTGTTGTTATTGTAGGGTTGTTTTACTTGTATATATTTACAGCTGCAGTAGCTAAACAAGGATAAAAAATAAAAATAGAAAATTTCCTAATTTTAGGCAAATCTCCTAATATTAGGCAAATCCCCTAATCTTAGGCTATAGGTCAAATGGACTAATTTTATAAAATCACACAATTTCCTAAAATAAAACACGTGTTTGTGTTTTCCCACAGTTGCACTTTATGGACATTCTGGGCAGTGGTCTCTTTAACTTTGATAAAAATGAACATGCCAACATCTTGTTATTGGGATGAATCTTAAATTATGTATGAGAATTTTTATGTACGACAAGCTATGATGACTGATCAACTAGACTAATGATCGGGGTGCTAGGAACTTAGGGGAGAAGTGCTTATGGCAAATGAATGCTTATTTTGTTGTAAATTCTAAGTTTCCAGTTATCATGGTCTTGGACGTATGACCATTGAAAGCATTTTTTATAGGATAGTTTGATAGAAAAGTCTTATTTTTTTGTATTAAATATTTTTCCTGGATGTCAAATGCTATTTTCTGAATAAGAAGAAAAAAGGGATGTGTGTTTCTTGAAATTCTTGTAGTATTTTCCCAAATTTCCCATTTTGTTTCTCAAACCCCACCAATATATATATATGTTATATGCTAACTGATTTTTAGTGGGTTATCTGTGTATTTCCTTGCCTCATGTGCATCAGATGGTAGAACAATTTTCCAATGTCAGTTTACAATGGTTTGGTGCAGGTTTCTTTGCAATGACCGAGCATAGATTCATTAATAATGGTAAGTTCCAAGACAAATGGCTGATGTGCCCCACATGTCGACAGCATACAGATTTCAGAAATATTGCATTTGCTGATGAGAGGAAAAGTACGCCGATTGCATCTGCTGCACTGGGTACATTTGAAGTGTGTAAAAACTCTGAGACGACCTTGATAGTTCAAGGTTCATATGGCACAAAGGTAGAATTTTTATTATTAACAGGCTAGATTGCCACTTACATTTGACTTTCATTTATCCCTTTTTTCCCCCCAGACTTTATCATCTCTTTAAGCATTAGAAGTAATGGCATTGCTTAATATTATTAAGAACTTATCTGATAATAAATCTTCACTCCCTTTTTGTTTTACCTGGGGCATCTTATTAAAGATTGAAGCAGTCACAAGAAGGATCCTGTGGATAAGGTCTAGAGATCCCAAAGCAAAAGTACTTGTTTTCACCAGCTGGAATGATGTCCTTGACGTGTTAGAACATGCCTTAACCACCAACGGTATCAGTTATGTACGAATGAAAGGAGGCAGGTATAAATTTCAGATAAAAAACTTCTCTTTATACTTCAATTTCTGCTGGATGGCCAGGCTATCCACCAGGCCTGCATTTTTGTAGCCTTTTTTTTTTTTTTTTTTTTTTGGGCACAATACTAACCTATATGAGGGTGAGCCTTATCGCAATGATGAAGTTTTTCTTTTGATGACCTCAAGGTCACGGGTGTAAGATGTGGAAACAGCCTCTTTGCAAAATGCAAGGAGAAGACTGTGTACATATATGTTCACCCTCCCCTATCCCCGCACTAAATCGGAGAGCACTTTGTGCATCAAGAGAGTCCTTTTTACTAACCCGTATCTGGAGTCATACTTTAACTAATCCGAATTGAAGACTTGTCATGCCTACTTTAGAAGATAATTCTCCCAATATAGTTTTTTTCATTTCCAAATTTCGAATTTGAGATTTGATTATGAGACCTAACACCTTTATTTATTAGGTCGACTATTCGTTAGTAAATTTTTGTAGGCTTCTATATCTAGGCTCGTGTGCTAGAAACTAAGCTTGACTATTATATTTCTGTGGTTGTTTCATTCCAACCCAACCTGAATATTTTGTGGGCTTTGACATTAATGGTAGGTCTGATCCATTCAGGCCAACTAGGCTTGGCTCAAACTTTATTTGATTGACCCTGATAAGTCCCAGCATGAACCTGGCAAGCTAGATGATTGATGAAAAGAATGTTTTTTCATATTTCAATTATGGTTGCTTTACACGTATATTTTTATAGCTGCACTAGCTAAACACGGAAAAAATAAAAAAGGAAATTCCCTAATTTTAGACAAATCACCTAATTTTATGCTAATCCCCTATTCTTAGGTTATAGGTCAGAAGGAATAATTCCCTAAAATTAGGAAATATAATAATTACTAAATATTCTATTATGGCACACGATTTACTAAAATAAAACACATGTTAGTGTTTTCTCACACTCCTCTGAATGGATGTTATCCATTCCAAACTTGTTAACTAAACTTTGAAAAATTAAACTGGATAGTCCCTTTGTAAATATATTTGCGAGATGATTCTTCGTGTAGATAAATGGAGTGTAGGTCAGACCACTATCAAGTTTCTCTTTTATAAAATGCCTATCAACCTCTATATGTTTCGTGCGATCATGTTGTATTGGATTGTGTGCAACGTTGGTAGCCGACTTATTATCACAGTACAACCTCCTTTGGCTTTCCCACTTAAATCTTTAGATCTTCCAAAATTATTTTCAGTTATAGGAGCTCATCTACAACAGTATAGGTTTCAACATTCTCCTCGTCTCAACAAAATTCCCTTGCTAGGTGAGCTCTTTAGGTACTGTAGGATTCTATTGACAGCCTTGAGATGAGTTTCTTTGGGATTATGCATAAACTGATTCACTATGCTAACAACATATGCTATGTCTGGTCTAGTGTTATAAATAAATCAATTTCCCAACAACTCTCTGATAATTACCTTTGTCAACTGTATCATCTTCTGGGACATTCACCTAATTTATGATTGGGCTCCATGGACGTGTCGGCTGCTTTACATCCCAGTTTACGAGTATTTTTCAGAAGATCAATCACATACTTTTGTTGAGATATGAAGATCCCTTGTCGAAAGTGAGCTACTTCTATGCTAAGTAAATATTTCAGCTTACCAAGTTCTTTGATTTTGAATTCTTTTACCAGACACCTTTTTAACTTTTCAATTCTTTCATATCATTTCTGGTCACTACTATGTCATCCTCATAAACCAACAATGCTGTAACTTTCCCTGAGATTGAATGTCTTACGAACAAGGTATGATCACCTTGGCTCTGTCTGAATCCAAGGTTCATCATTACCTTAGCAAACCTTCCAGACCAAGCTCTTGGAGATTATTTGAATCCATACAAATCTTTCTTCATTCTTCATACCATTTGTTCTTCGCTTGTAGAGTTGAACCTGGGGGGAAGGTCCATATAAATCTCTTTTTCAAGATTGTCATGTAAGAACGCATTCTTTACATCAAATTATTGCAATTTCCATCCAAAGTTGGCCGCCATTGATAACAATATTGGAACTGGAGCAAATGTGTCAAGATAGTCTATGCCATAGGTCTCAATATAACCTTTGACAACTAGTCTTGCCTTGTACCTTTTTAATGAACCATTGTACTTATATTTCACTATAAATTTTACATCCAACTGGGTTTGTTTTTTTTTTTTCTTTTTTTTCTTTTTTTTTTCTTTTGGCAATTTCACCAAATCCCAGGTTTTATTTTTTTCTAGAGCCTCCATCTCCACCTTCATGGCATTTCTCCAATTATCATCCCCTAGTGTCTCAAAAAATGTTTTAGGCATGACAATAGTTTTAAGGCTAGTGAGAAAGGTCCTATAGCTATGAGATAGGCTTTTGTAGAAATTGAAAAGGTATAAATGGTGTCGGGTAAGGTTCGGGTTCCTTTTCTCAAGTCTATAGGGATGTCATTGTCATTTTCCTTTTGGGTATATGGCACTTTAGGATTGGGAGAAGTGGTTGGATTGCATACCTCAACAGTCACCGGGTTTGGGTCAAATGATTGTACCTGCGTCGGTTGAGGGAATAGCCCTTTCTTTCTTGAATAAACCTGAAGTGAGCGAGTATGATTTATTTTTTTGTGTTACAAATGATGGAGAAGGATCACTTTCTACTGATATAGGAACAACGGGGACGAGTCTTGCTGGACAGGTGAAGGAGGATCACTTTTTATTGATACAGAAACAATAAGGACAGCAGAATCTTGTTGGACAAGAGCGGATTCGGACTGGATGGATTCGGACCGGACTGGAATTGAAGAGGACGTCTTAGACATAGGTAGATCAAGAAGAAAAAAAATCTTCATTCTTATCTTCCATTAATGTCGTCTCTCCGTGAAGATAAGGATGGTAAAAGTATTGACCGTTTTCAATGAAAGTGACATCAGCAAACACATTAAATTTCCGTGTGAGAGGTTGATAACAATTATACCCTTTTGAGGGGATGAGTAACCAACAACGATACATTTGAGAGCTTCACAATGTACATGAACAAATGCCACACATTGAAATATTTTGGGCACAAGATTGTTGGTGACATTGAAGTTGGGATATAATTTTGCAATGACTTGTGCGAGACTCTGAAAATTAAGTACCCTCATGGGAAGTCTATTTATGATGTGAGTTGTGTCAATTTGTCTGAATGAGTTTCTTCTCCTTTATTATTCCATATATATAGGAAATTGTACAGAAATAATTCAAGAAAGTTTTTAAATTACAATCGTGATCTTCTCTTATTTCTAATCTATATATCCTAATTTTGGTAGTCTAATTATGTACATAGTATGATTAAACAAATTGATGGAATCCCTTTGATTTTCTAATTGACTAGCAAATTGATGGAATCCCTTTATTTCCGAATTGACTTGTAGATTGAATCCCCTTGATTTCTGAATTGACTTGCTCAATTTGATGTTGATTCCTTGATTGGCTCCGTTGATTAAATCTCTTACTAAGTTAACATAGCTTTTTCCCGATTATTTTTTGCAACCTGTTTTTGGAAAAGAAGAGCTCGGGTAGTTGCTAAAAGATGGCCATTTTTCCATTCGGCCACTTCGTTTTGTTGGAGAGTGTTAATTCAAAGATGATTCATAAATGATGTTATGTTGTTGAAACAATAGAGAGAGTGTTTGATTAAAATAAACTTTTGCATTATCAGATCGATATCGTTTAAATCCCATCCCAAATTGTCTGGATCATATTGAAAAATTTTTGAAACACAAGGCTCACATCTGATTTGTTTTTTAAAAGAAAAATCCACGTCATACAAGTACAGTCCTCAATAAATGAAACAACAACGAATCCCATAAATGTTGGGTATAGTAGAAACACCCCACATGTCATTATGAATAAGAGTGAATAGAACAGAAGTTCCTTTATTGCTTATTGGAAAAACAACACGTTTATGTTTTGTAAGTTCACACATATCACAATGAAAACTTTTAACTAGAATTTTATCGAACAATGAAAGAAACAAAATTTAAAGGACATAGAATGATGGATGACAAAGATGAAGATGATGAAGCCTGATCTTATCTTTATTGGATTTAAATGACGTGGAAAGGAATGACAAAGGGAAATGATTACCAACTCTATGTTGTTCACTCGGCTCTTCAAGATAGTAGAGGACATCTCTCTCCCTAGCATGTCCAATCATTTTCCTCGTACCCAATTCCTAGAATACACAACGAGAAGGATAGAAGTTCATAGGTTGGTGAACAATTTTGGAACACGGAGAGTATTTTTAAGTATAAGTGAATCACTACTAAAAAAATCTCCTTCACTAGCAACAGTAGTGACTGAACCATCAGTTTGGGTGACTTTCCTATTACTAGGGCAGGGTGTGTATGAAATAAATTTTGTAGAGAAAAAAGTCATAAGGTATGTGGCTTCTGAGTCGATGACCCATGTGTTTGAAATATTATCCGAAGCATTAGACGCATGAGAAGGAATGGATATACATGAGAAGGCTAAATTAGAAGTACTTGCCAAAGTCGATGGCTTTTCCCGTGAACCTAAATAATTCTTCAATCTCTCAATCTCATCTCTACTGAATCCAAAAGATGATTGACTGCATTCTTGGTGGCTGTTATCTTGAGTTAACTGCACTTTGACCATATAAGCTTGAACTAGCCCCCTTCCTTCCCCCCCCCCCCCCAAAAAAAAAATGTAATGAGAACCAGAAAAAGGGTGAAAAAAATTTTGGAATGAGAACCAGAAAAAATTGGAATCGATAAAATGATTAGGTAAAAAACGAGTTCCTAGAGATAGAGCCTAATGCTCTAATACCATGATGAAAAGAACGTTTTTTTTTTTATATTTCAATTTGGGTTGTTTTATATGTATATATTTATAGTTGCACTAGCTAAACAAGGAAAATATAAAAAAAGAAATTCCCTAATTTTAGACAAATCTCCTAATTTTAGGTAAATCTACTAATTTTAAGCTATAGATGAAAATGACTAATTTCCTAAAATCAGGAAATACAATAACTACTAAATATTCTATTACAGCGTACGATTTTCTGAAATAAAACACGTGTTTGTGTTTTCCCACAATGATGATTGGAGCTAAAGAGGAAGCAGGTCTCTTCTCATTGGTTCAACTACCACTAGAATGATGATCTCTGATTTTATCGGTATCCATTAATTTTAAGAAGTTAAAATATTATCACAAAAATTGCATAACCATAACCATAATCATACTTATCAAGATTATAAGTAAACATAGTTTCTCGTTAATATGTACCACCATGATATGTTTGTATTGGGTTTTAAGCCTAACTTTTATGGGAGGTTTTGATTGTGGTCTTTTTAACGAATGAACTTCAAATGGAAGTCAAGGTTTTGGGTACTGGAAATAGCTGACAAAGTGTGACTTAAAAGTTATAGGGAATTACTATCTTGTATGTGTTAAAAAAGACCTCATTTTTGAAGGACTTTTGTTGTAAGAAGAGTTGTTCTTTTTAATCTTTCCAAACAGCCCCTAAGAAGATTGCTTTAAAGGGAACGTTGCTTTAGGGACTTCCATTAGAACCTAATGCTGCATATTAGTAATGGCTGACAAAGTGTGACATAAAAGTTATAGGGAATTACTATCCTGTAAGTGTTTTTTTTTTTAAAAAAAAAAAGACACCTCATTTTTTAGGACTTTTGTTGTAAGAAGAGTTGTTCTTCTTAATCTTTCCAAACAGCCCCTAAGAAGATTGCTTTAATGGGAATGTTGCTTCAGGAACTTCCATTAGAACCTAATACTGCATACTAGCAAGTGACTAAGAGCAAATAAACCTTAAAAAAAAAAAAAAGAAAAAAGTGCAATGCCAAGCTTAAAACAATAGTCTTTTACATGAATCATTAGAATTACAATTGCAAAGCACATTCAAAATCCTCACTGTTTTTTAAATATAAAGTTGGAAGTGGATCTCATATTTGTTTACGGGGAGATGTATGCATGGGGATACTGCTTTCTTCTTACTCTTTCCAAGATTGTTTAATCTCTTTCCAGACATTATGAATGGTGACCACAATGGATGGGAGCTCAACCCAAAGGACAATGTGGAAGCCTTACGGGATCTTTATGAAGCTATGCAACTGTTTGATCCATGTGATCAAAGTTATAAACTCTGACATGGGCCTTATCCCCACACGTTACATCTTAGACGTTACTCTGTTATATACTTAGTTACCTGCGATCATGATTAAGCATGGTTAGAATTTTCATTTCCATCATAATTAGAATTATGAAAAGAAAGAAAAAATCGTTAAGTTTGTTTTCTTACCCAAGATGAGCCATTCTTTTCAATTTTCAAATGTTCCTAATAAGAGAGCTTTTAACTTTGGTAGTTCAATACCATTTCTTAAACACTTGAGTGAGTTGATCGACAGGAGTGTAAATGACTTTCCTTTTTGTATTTAGGGACATATCTAAAAAGCTTTAATAAGTGAGTTTTTACCTTTGATAGTTCAAGACTATTCCTTAAACGCTTGAGTAAGTTAATCAATGCTTCACTTGGAGTGTAAATGACTTTCCTTTTTGTGTTCAAGGACATATATAAAAAGATTTTACTTTGACTAGGGTACTTAATAGGATTAATACTAACAGCTTTCGCAGGCAAGGAAATCAAGTAAGGTCTTGTGTCTACACTTGTGTAATGTCTTATCCTAATGGTGAGACATGGGATGATACCTTTTTAGCCTATATTGCTGCGTGGTCATTTTGGAAGAATCTCTTTACCATCCTGAAGATATATGAGAAGGATTGTTTATTAAAAAAAAAAAAAAAAAAAACATACCGAGCCTTAGTTTCAAATTTGGGAGTCGATTGTTTGAGAGACCAATATAAGAGAGAGGGCTCAATTAGTACACAAAGTACTTCCCGGCTTAGTGTGGGGGTAGGGGAAGGGTGGGCATATATGTACACAGCCTTCCCATTACATTTTTGCAAAGAAAACCAATATAAGAGAGAGGAAAAATAAAAAATAAATAAAAATTAAAAAAATTAAAAGTTTAAAAATGAAATAGAGAAGAGAATGCTAAAAAATAAACAATAAAAAATAAAAAGAGAGAAATAAAAATAAACTATCTATAAAAATTTATAATAATAATAAGTCAATTGTTTCAAATTTTTCTACGCTATTGATTCATATCTAAAATTATCTTCTCAACTATACACTTGGCACTCAAATTTTTACAGATAGCTTATATCCAGATTTTTAACGATTTAATACGACTCTCACTAAATCTCCTATATTTAAGGCCTCGTTCCTCCTAATCGGTGCATTTTTGGGTCTTCATTACACATGTCCAAAACACCTTAAATGATACTCTTATCATCTTATCCACAATTGATCTCACTCTCAAGTTAGTTCATATCTTTTCATTCCTAATCCTATTTTTTCTAATTCTATCACACATCCATTTGAGTATCTTTATTTCAGTTACATCCATTTTATACTGTTATTGTTGTTTAATGGTCAAATATTCAATGGCATACAATAATGCAGATTTTATTGTGATTCTACAAAACTTCCCCTTCAACTGCAATGGTATCATGCTATCGCAAAGAATTTCAGATGCACTTCTTCATTTCATCCAATCCGCTTGGATCTTATGATTTATATTCCCATCTTTGTTACCAACGATTTAAATGATGGACCCAAGATATCTAAAATGTTCACTTTTCGGTATGTTTTGTCCTTTTAAATTAATCGTTTCTTCATCATTTTGGCGACTTTCACCAAACGTACATCTCATCTACTCAGTTTTTGATCGACTCAATTTAAATCTCCTAGATTCTTGTGTCTCCCTTCATAACACCAATTTATTTAAAAAAAAATCATATTCATCACAGTTTATTTCGGATCTTGCTCAAATTCAGTTTCAATCTAAGGCATATTTTTGCCAATATTGACAATGATAATTCTCATTGCATAATGCTGCTTTTGTTTCAAAATCTTCGTATGTGAATTAATTAATTCTTTCTTTTATTTATTCTTTAATGGGTTTAACCAAAAATTCTCTCTCTATCTCTCTCTCCTCCCCAACCTGAGCCCTATTAGGGTTGGGTGTGGTGTTGGGTAGATATGTAAAGGGGTTATCCCCTTCCATACCCACCTAGTTGCGTTCCTAGAAATGGATTTCTCTAAGATTTAGACTTTTAAATTTTTTTCTTACCAAAACCTTTGTGCTTGTGCACCTCCTTGATGCTCTTTGCAAATAAATCCTTCGTTTCTATCAGGAAAAAGAAAAGGTTTGCTATGCGCAAGGATGTACCTTGATAGTGGTGATTTGGTGTGTGCACTCGGGGAGGAGGAGTACCTGCATCTTTTATGATTAGGATCCTCCTTTAAGCAGGTGTGATAATTTTTTTGCACTTTGACCTCAGCCTACATAGTGAAATAGTTATAAAGAATTAATAGGATTTATTGGAAATATGAGAAAATTGGTAAAGTTCTCTAGGCAATATGAATAGGAGTCTTAGGAACTAAACATCATATTTATTATCTTGGAGTGCTTCTCTTTGATATACATAAATATAGTTATGCTGGGTGTGTAAGGCACTCAAGCATCCTCTCACCTTGTAATCCCTCAAGCAAACCTGTCACCATGTTACCTCCCCCCTCCCTTTTCTCTCAAGCCAATTGAGTCGATATCATCATGTAGCACTCAAGCCAATTAAGTTATAAGAATGTTGTTTCTCCTCCATTCTCGACAATAAGAAAGAGGCCTCTCTCTCTCTCTCATATGATGGGTGAACAATTTTCATCTCATCCTCAATTTTATTTTTATGTTCCTTCACAGTTTTTTTTTTTTTTTTGCATGTTATTTATTATCATGTTAATTTGTTTTATTTACCAATAAATAAAATTGTTTATCCTTTTTTTTATCCTATTTTGAGCACTTATGCTGTTATCAAGGTGTTCATAAATTGGTAATATTTGTAGATTTTTCGTACCTTCTTTGAAGTTGTCCTGCATGACCGAGAATTTTTACTCTCTAGAGGAGAGTCTTTTCAGCAGGGAACATTAGGATATTTATTTGATGTCATTAGGACTTTAAGAAATATTTATTTTCCATTTGTTGTTAGTGCTTTGATTGGATTTACTTTCAATTCTGATTAGGATCTTTGGTCTATAAATATTGCCTTTGCTTTCATGTAATTGGAATTTGAATTGATTATTGAATTGTTTCTCTTCGAACTTTCTCTTCTCCCTCGCATCTCTCTCTCCTCTCTGCCCTCTCTTGTGGCTTCTTTCTCCATCTTCCCTCTATCTCTCGATACTCCAATTGCATTCTATGTCGATGGGGTCTTTTAACAATTGGGTTTGTACTTCTAAGTCCATGCTATTTTGCTTCAAGTTGACAAACAGCTTGTTCAATGTCTTTTACTGAAACAACAGGAAAGCACATGCTGCCATCTCACGTTTCAAAGGGCAGAAAAGCTGTGTGAAACCAATTTCTAGTATGGATGATCAGCATGTGGAATCAAAAGATATTCAAGTGTTACTCCTCTTAATCCAACATGGAGCCAATGGACTCAATCTTTTGGAAGCACAGCATGTTGTTCTTGTGGAACCACTTCTCAATCCATCAGCAGAAGCACAAGCAATAAGCCGGGTGCACCGAATGGGGCAGGAGCAGAGGACACTAGTGCATCGCTTCATTGTATGTACATTTTCTCTTTGTATGGTCCTGGTAGAGATTTGAATTTAAGAGGTTACAGAAGTGGTAGTTGATTGCTCCTTACCATAATTCTCTAATACTTGCCTCATATATCGTTAATGTAGAAAACCAGAGGTGGGCATGAGGCATTCACTTGATTATATATTAGATATTTCAGTTCCATGATATTTTACTTCTCCTGCTATGATTACCTCAAACAGTTGATTGCTCCTTACCATAATTCTCTAATACTTGCCTCATATATTGTTAATGTAGAAAACCAGAGGTGGGCATGAGGCATTCACTTGATTATACATTAGATATTTCAGTTCCATGATATTTTACTTCTCCTGCTATGATTACCTCAAAACAATGCCTTTTGACTTTTTGGTGGGAATAATAATATGTTGTGAATCAAACTTCTCGTGGCTGCTTCGAAATCATAATTTGGTTCAAATGTAAAAGCTATGATGTTGGTTTCAACCAAATGTAAAACTAAATCATAATTCTTATTTGCATTTTGAAGTGTTGTTTGTTCTTAGTATATTTTGTCAGTTAATAATTTGCAGTTGTTTAACTAGCATAAATATCTTATCTATCATACAATATTTTCTCAGCTAAGCCAAGCTAGTGATGTCTGATATTTCACAATAAATTCAGATATTTTATTTTACTTGGATAATGCTGTTCTGGTGTACCAGACATGTACATGTGCATCAGTCATAGGTTAATATCCCTTGAGGATGAAAGGGTAGATTTTCTGTGGTCATCACCTTCGCCACCCCCCTCTCCGAGGGCAAGAGCCAGCCAGAACACTAGTCTTGCTATGCTACTGAATATCTATGATTCCAGTCAATGACCTTAATATAACATTTGTTGAATATTACTCAGGAAAACATACTTCGTCACCATTAAACATTTGTTTGTGTGATGTGTGAGCATTAGGTTGTAAAGGTTTGATGCAATGAAGAAAATCATGTAGTCTCTCAGAGCCCTAGGATCTTAAATGTGTGGCTGTGAGTACTTGCTTGAGGTATTATGAGATATTTGAAATGGACTAAAGATTTTGTTTCTTGCTGGTATTAGGTGAAAGGCACAGTTGAAGAAAGCATTTACAAGCTGAATAGAAACAAGAGCATCCATTCTATCATCAGCGGAAACACAAAGAATCAGGATCAACCGCTTTTGACACTCAAAGATGTAGAGTCCCTATTTCCAACAGCAATGGTACCTGTAAACAAGGAAGAAAGAACTGAAAGCTTGATGGAGTTGCCTCCATCAGTAGCTGCTGCTGTTGCAGCTGAGAGGAGAATAAGAGAGCAGAAAGGCAAATCTTTGTGAGTGTTTTTAGGGGGAATGTACAAAATTTTGGTCTTTAATATATGACATGAAATTGCAATGAGTATGATTAGACTACATGTCCAGTATTCTAGTTAATGTCTATTGCAGTTGATTGTTGGTTCTCATCAGTTGCATCCTTTTAGAATCATTCTTGCCTTTTTTCCCCCCTTCAGATTCTTGTGTACAGAATAGGTCTCCTGTTTTTACTCTATCAAATTGAGCATGAACATATTGTGAGCCCCAGTAACATATGGTAGCTAAATTTTTTGCTGTGGAAAAGTTATAAGATTTTTATTATACCTTTTCTTTTTTTCCCATATGGTTAACAATGTAAATATATATCTTATTTAGGTTCTGTGTTTTGCATCATTTCTTTACTGGCTGCAGTTCCCTTTTTTCTTGGCTGGTACACAGCGCCTCCTATTTTTAGACTATTAACCAGTCACTGATGCCTGTAAATCTTATTAAAATTATCACTATACCGTCATATTGTCCCATCTTCAATCTCTAATTTGGAAGTGGTACTCGTAGAATCATGTGTCATGAAACTGAGGTTCCAAAGCTCGCTGGTAGGGACAGAGATGGACACCTTCCACTCTTCTTGTGATCCTTAAGATTGAGCTTTGTACAGAATTGACCCTTTTTGGGAAAACAATTCGCAAAACAACCTTCCGCCAAAAAAATTTCGATTTCTGACATATGATGGTCGCGTTTTGGGAATTCGGCCAACAATGGTCGAGTTCCCACAAGTTGACCAACAGTGTTGGTCGCGTGTTGGTCGACTTCCCAACATGCGACCAACGGACTCCCCCCCCCCCCAGTCGTCCTTCTTGTGTTGATAAGCCAAAACCTGCAAAACAAACAATCGAAACCAAACTCTCTGCAAACACCAAATCTCAACAATCCCACTACAAATCCCTAACACCAAAATGTAGTACAGAAACCAAATTCAACCTCCATAATCCAAACATATCATAAACCAAATTCAACCTCCACAATCCAAACACAACCACAAACAAAATTCATATTCAAACTAATCTCAATTCACAGATATCGTTTCAAAACAAATTCATACCCACATAGAAAACAATAAAACATGAGTTTCATTAATATAACGAAAAAAATGATATACAAAATTTAGTAAATCAACGTCGTCGTCTTCTCCTACTATAATGTCTAACATCTGGTCTACCTACACTAGGATCGGGATGTATAAGTCCTTGATCATCTATTTGTGTAATCTGAGAAGGACTTTCATCGTCCTGGGGGGCAAAAGGAACTGCCGGTGTATGGAAGAATGGTGGGCCACCTCCTCCCTGAACATGTCACCCCCTCACCCATGTCAACATCCGGACGAACTCCCCTATATGGAGCACCCGGAGTGGAAGTATCGGGCAAGTCATCAACCTTAGGTGTGAAAAAAGGTGAGGAGTATACATACCCGCTCGAAAGCCCTGCATCGTCAAGTGGATGCTGAGAAGAGGAAGGCTGAGAAGGTGGTAAATCGTAGGTACGCGAAGGCCCTATGACATCAGGTGCTAGTCTCGAACGACGTAGTCTCCCTCCTCGTTGTCGATGCTGTCTGTCATCATGCTCACCCTCATGATCGCCCTCACTAAATACGGCTGGTCCTGTCCTCATAGTCATGATCTCATCTATATCGTCAGCCAAGACAGAAATAGCCAAATCCGCCATGTGATGTATATCCTCAACGTCGTCAGAGTCTCGAATCTCGTGCAACTTATCCAACTACAAAAACATATACACGAATAAGTTAAAAAGATAAATATGATATAGATAAAAAATAAATAAAATTAAAACTTACCACGTGACTCAAGTAAGCTCCTCGACGACCTATGAAACGGCGTGTAATCACACGATACCACATCGGATAGGAAGGGTCAACCGTCGGTCCGAAAGACGTGTCGAACTCAACTAAGTGGTCCTGTCGTGCAGTCCAAATCTCTATATACTGTGCGTGCTCCAGCGATCAATCAACATCCTGCGGATTGTGTGTCGTAGTATTGTGGAGACGATCGTCTGTGTCACAAGGAATGGGAATGAACTGGATCGCTCCAAACTGGCGGATAATTTTATCAGAAAAGTACCACTCAACGATACTAAAGCAAATCAAAGGTATTTGTGCATGCCAAACATCTCTACCATCATGACAGTAGTCGGGTAAAGAAGATAGTACCTTCTCAGTATACGGTACCCAAACTATCTGATAACCTCTCTATCTATCAAATGTCTCCCTATACGGTCTAACAACGTGCGTAGAAAGCGTAGTGACATCAAATCGCGTCCTCCACTGCAAAGCAAGTGGACCATCGAAATCTACAACATCTCGTCTAACGGGAGCAATATACGGAAACCTCTCCCAAACCCAAATCTGAAGAAGAATCAAAGGCCCAGCTATCTCACGTGAACCAGCGTGCGAGGCTATACACAACTGTCTATACAAAAACGCCAAACACGCTGATCCCCAACTATAGTGATCAGAACTACCTAAATCCTCTAAAAGTAATAAAAATTGTAAATGTACATAATATGTTGTTTTATCACAAAACGGCACACCCCCTATCAATAACAGGATATATGCCCGAGTCCACCGTAAAATACGAACCTCATTAGCATCCTTAGACAACTCCGCAAACATCTGACTCAACCAGGGCATACTCAAAGATCCGCTCTTAAATGCGGATCGTGGCGGCCTAACACCCAATAAGCGCTCACACTCATCAGCCCACGACACGCCCGTCGATCTACCCACCACGGTTAACCCATCGACGGGCAACCCCAAAAGAACTTCAACGTCCTGGAGGGTGACTGTAAGCTCACCCTGTGGGAAGTGAAATGTATGAGTCTCGCGTCTCTATCTCTCAACCAATGCCGTGATCAAATGCCAATCGAGCGAAACAAACCATAGACGAGCAATTCCTATAAACCCCGACCGCTCAAGAAAAGGGATAACCCGATCATCAATATGACCGTACTCCCAACGTCGTAGAACGGCCTCCCGACGACGACAAACAAGGAAGCTGTGGGCATCTCCTGTCCAAACGCTCGACGAACGGTGAGCTCGCTGTAAACATAGAACGGTCTCGTCAGAGGGTCCAGCATCCATCTGCATGCATTAAGAAAAATGTTAAAAGTTAAACTATTTGAGTAAACACCTAAAAAAATGATAAATACAAAGACAAAGAAGTGAAATACAAATAAAAATGATTAACAAAAAAGATAATGTTAAAATTCAAATACAATGATAAATATAGGGACGAAAATATGGAATACATTCACAAGAAAATGTACGTCAAATGATTAACAGGTACACGATGATATCGAATACGCTAAATAATATATGAAATAAACTTAAAAGTGAAATACAATCAAGATTCATTATTTTGGGTCGGACAATGTCGTCTATTGTGTCCCTCTCTGCCACAAACACTACATCTCATTTGTCTCGTGCATTTTATCCGATTGTAACCCTTTACACTACAACTTTCACAAGATGTGCACGATGATGATTCTCGAATATCCATCTCGTTATGATACCAAGATGATTTAGGTCTTCCTTTTTGACGTTTAAGTGATACGTCGGGAATGACAATTGGATAGGAACTCACTGGCCAACCCGTTGCATCTTCGATTGGCATGAAATGGCGCTCATAAACACTTGGTGTTTCCATGTATACCATTTTCCTATAGTCATATGGACATCGATCATCGTCCGTGATAGTATAGCAACTACATGAGAGCAATGGATTCTATAACTTTGTCATTTACAAGTTGATTTTCCAACACGAAATTGGTAGTAATGCTCGACATGGTGCATTTTCACCGCATGAATAAGTTCATCATTCGTCTCAAATCTCATCCCCTTCTTCAATTCATCAGTAAAACTAAAATTATCGCCTCTTAATCTACTTTCTTCCTCGAAAGTCACATAACCATCACCTCCGGGTGCAGTAGTCATGAAGGGGATTGACTCGTCTATTCGAGTATAAGCATAAGGAATAAATGATGTATGAATTTCTTCAATACCATCATTACCACCACCACCACCAACTTCATCATCATCTTCATCATTATCCTCTTCCTCTGCCTCATCTTCTGCTTCTTCTTCGGCCATTTCCTCCTCATCTACATCATTATCCATTTCTGTCAATACAAAATCCACTCAAGATTCAATTTGTGGATAATCATCCGTATAATCACATCCTTCATGCAATAACATTTCACCTGCAACTTGATGTGAGAACATTCCACCACCGACTTGATGCAAAAATATTCCACCATCAACTTGATAAAAAGATATTCCACCATCGACAGTTTTTACATATAATTCATGTGTAGAACCAGATCCCATTGTTTCCGCAAACTCCATCAAATTAATAACATCATTATCATCACTAATCGGCACCAATTCATACCATGCATTCCCAGTTTGAGTGTTTGACATTGCACACCGATAATAAATCTCCAAATGTTGTGTCGTAGAATTTATCCGAAGATCCTTACATATCGTATACACCAATTCATTAAATGAGACATTATTTTTCACCCGAATCAACTTAGAAACCTGACGGTTATAACCAACTCCATTCATACCCATGAGAATATCACCATCAGTATAGCATAGCAATCTCACCATTTCCGCCATATTGTTCTAAACAACAAAATCAAACATATCATTAACATACTAAACAATCGTAAATTCAACAACTATTATAACAATTTCATATTTAATAGAACAATCATAATTTTAGAAACCTTAATTTGAAAATCTTAATTTCAAACGAACATCATTCATAACACTAATAATTTCAGATACTTCACTTTCAGAAACCTTAATTTCACAAATTCTAATTTCAAACAAATATCATTCAAAATACTAATAATTTCAAAAACTCTAATTTCAAAACCCTAATTTCAAAATTCCTAATTTCAAAACCCTAATTTCAAAAACCCTAGTTTCAAAACCCTAATTTCAAAAACCCTAATTTCAAAACCCTAATTTCAAAAACCCTAATTTCAAAACCCTAATTTCAAAAAATTTTAATTTCAAAACCCTAATTTCAAAAACCCTAATTACAAAACCCTAATTTGAAAAACCCTAATTTCAAAACCCTAATTTTAAAATTCCTAATTTCAAAACCTAATTTCAAAACCCTAATTTCAAAATTCCTAATTTCAAAACCCTAATTTCAAAAACCCTAATTTCAAAATCCTAATTTCAAAAACCCTAATTTTAAAACCCTAATTTCAAAACCCTAATTTCAAACAAATATAATTCATATGCAACAGCAATCATAGTCAGCCCAAATTTCTCAATAATCATATATAATTAATCAAATGAACATCAATGAAGTGTGGACGAGTAAGAGAAACTACCTTATAATCACAGTGCGAAGCAGACAAGGCGTGCAGGCGAAGGAAGAAGAGAGTCGCAGGCGGAGAGGAGAAGAAAAAAGAAAAAGAAAGAAGAAAGAAGAAAGAAGAGAAGAAAAGAGCCGAAATCGTCGAGTTTTAGTAACTGACCATTGTTGGTCGAGTTCCCCAAATGCGACCATCATGGTTCACAAATTGAAATTTTTTTGGCGGAAGGTTGTTTTGTGAATTGTTTTCCCAAAAAGGGTCAATTCCGTACAAAGCTCCCTTAAGATTATTTCTATGCTCTCACTTCTCCTATTCTTACTATTATCAGTTTATACTTTATGGGATTTTCCAGAAAATCTTCGAGCTTTGTAACTAAATTTTTAACTACTGTTGACATTTTGATATTTGACAACTGTCTGGAACTTTCTACTAAAAATGTAAATTAATTCTTTTTTTTTCCCCAGTCTTAAATGCTAAACTATTTCTCTTCTCAAGGTCACTTAAGGGCTACCCGCCAGTTTTCTTTTTTTTTTTTTTTTTGTGTTTCATACTTTAGTATATAAAATTATTGTCAAGAAAAACGATTTTAAGACCATTATTCTACACATCAGTTTTATTTTGTATGATTTAACATCAAAATATTTGTCTTGGACGGTTATTTTAAGCATTACTTGCGAAGAGCATGGTCTCTAATGTGGAAATGACGTGGCGGCCAACAATCAGAAACGGTTAACCCTACATTGGGGATTAATTACAATTTTTAACCCCAAAATTAGAATCTTGCATTTTATTTTGTTTAAAATTGGCCACCCAATTTGGTGAATTAATGAATTAAACGACCTTTTCTACAATTTTTTTAAGAAAATATTTTCCCTTTTTTCCTAAGCACATTTTTATAAGAAATTCTACGGCTCCATCAACATACAGCAACAGGACGAATTATCCCATGATATTTGTCATGGCACTTTAATGAACGTCACTTACCAATTCTTGCCACGATGTTAACTAGAAGTAAACCAGACATTACTTAATGGTTCCAACCTTAAAGACCTATGTCCCTATTTGAAATTAGTTCATGCACTTGAATGAAACAAATGAATAAGCCCTTCCTTGTGCAAGTTGACTGCAACATCCGAGAAAAAACCTAAACAAAAACTAGATCAAGCAGCAGCTGCCGGTGCCTAATTGCTCAGGTTAAAGAAACATCACAAATCTTGCACTCGGATATCTCAGTATCATAGCTTTGACTTGGCATGGGGCATGCCTTCATTTGCTGAACATCTGACCTGTTGATTACTGTCCGTTTAATTAAAATCCTTGCCAACAGAAACAAGCTGACATAAGTGTGCAAGCTCCAAAAATCAGAGCTGTCATTGACAGTCAGATTATTCACCAGCATACACCACGCACACGACAAAATGCACGACAAAAACAGAAATTGTTGACTCTAACCCACAACCGAGCTGATCGAAAAATGTTTGTATATATGCCACTACCAAATCAAGCAGAACTTTAGGCGTAACTGTGTGACATGAGGCTTGCAGGGTGCACCAGAGAGAGAGAGAGAGACGTAAAACCTCAATTCACATTGAGCAAAAGACAGACGATTGCCCGTAGCCAGGGGCCTAAATATGGAACTCACAACCAACATCAGAGTTACATTGCATTATTAAGATCAATCCCATTTAGAAGTATTTCATCAGCAGCCTAACTCCGACTACTCTTTCATTTTCATTTATCTTCTGTCTCTGCTTTCTCCAAAAATGTCTTCTTCAACCAATCAAATGGCTGCAAAAAATAAGAGGGGAAGATCAGATACAGCAAAGAGGAAACTGTGAAAAGAAGTTAACTTGAAGGCAATAAGAATGTCAGGGTGGGTTTGACAATGTTATGCTTTAGTTTAAGACGTTTGAGAGAGCCCCTCTTCTCAAAACTCATGTGTCTAGGAGTGATGTTTTGGGATTCTCAAACTCATGCGTCAAGGACTGATGTTTTGGGGATTAACATTCTCAAGGAGATACTTGATAAGTTCTCTTCCAGGTCAGGTTGGAGTAAACTTAAGGGCATAAGTAATTGGCAAATTACCTAGTCAGAGTTCTATTGAAAGACCCTAAATCAGATTCTTTTGAATTCATTGTTCATAAGTTCCCCCCCGCCACCCCCCCAAAAAAAAAAGGATGGTTGAAAAGGAGCCCTTTATTTTAGTTCTTTTTGGTTGCTAGATTAAAAGGTAATTGGCATAGCTAGAAAATCCTTGAGTGAGGTCATTTCAAGAATTATCTATACCATATTTAGAAAAGACATGTATTTCTCCACTTTTAATTACTAAAATGTTTGAGCTCATTCTAGTTATTTATTTAATGTAGAGTTCTACTTTAGAAGAGGTTGAAAAGGAGCTTAAGTAGCATACCTAGAAAATCCTTGAGTGAGGTCATTTCAATAATTATCTACACCATATTTTGAAGAGAAATGCATTTCTCCATTTTTAATTCACAAAATGTTTGAGCTCATTCTCATTATTTATTTAATGTAGAGTTCTACTTTAATTCAAACACCAAAAAGCTGACTAGAGTTGCAATAAATGTTTTAATTTTAGTAGGATACTTGTACCTCCCTTATCTTTTCACAACACTATGAAGTTTGAAGTGACTTCAACTCTTCCAATTAATTTTTCAAGTTGCTGGAGGTTACTTTCAATTGAACAGAAGACTGTCATCTTTAGGTAGCATTTGGTAAGGTAAAAAGGGGCTTAAAGTCACCCAGCTTAGCTTCCCCCCCCCCCCCCCCAATCCCCATGTTTGGAATGCAAAAATTCAAATTGGATTATAACATGAGTAATGGCATTTCCACAAAGCGGGTAGAAGCATATCCTGTATCCTTTTTTGAACTTGGTAAAAGCATTAACCCTCCCCAAATGGAATAACAAACTGAATTAATACGTTTGGTTTTAAATAAAAAAAGATTAAATTTAGATTTTTTAAAGAAAAAATTAAAATTAATGTGTTTAAAGACAAAACTTAAAATAATTTAATTTTTAGAGAGATAAAATTAATGTGTTTAGTTTTTTAAAGAGGGGAAAACTAAATTTTGTTTCAAAACCAATATATTTGGTTACAAATAAATAAAAATAATTTTTTTTTTTTTATATAGGAAAAACTAAAAGTGTTTAGTTTTAGAAAGAGAGAAACTAAATTTGTTTTTTTTTTTTTTCCTTTTCCTTGTTTACTGGAGAAAACTTAAAATCGATGGAGAGAGAGAGAGAGAGTTAATAAGAAATCAATTTTTTTACAGAGAGAAATCTAATGAATTTAGTTTGAGAGAAAGAATCAATTAAAGTAATTTTTTAGATAGTGAAAATAAAATTGTTTAAATATAGAGAAAAAAAACAAACTTAAATTATTTTCGTGCAGACAAAAAATTAATGCATTTAATTTGAAGAGAAAAACCTTAATTGAGTTTTTTTTTTGGGGGGGGGGGGGAGGGAGGGGTAGAAAAACCAATGAGTTTAGTTTTAGAAAGAGAAAATCAAGACTAGATTGATTTTTTTTAGAAAGAGAAAATTAATGTATTTAGTTTTGTAAAGAGAATCCATACTTGGTTAATTATTTTAAAGAGAGAAAGACAACAGTTAGATTATAAAGGAGTAAAGATTCCTCATTACTTAAAGTTAATGCCAAATGCAAATAGGGGAAGACATTTCCCTGTATCCTTTTCCCCAGTAACCTTTTATCCCACACCAATACTAACTTATGATATTGCTGAGCTAAAATTTTCCCACAGCCTCCTAAGCAAAGATTAGGACCATCGGGGAACAAAGTAGTTAAGTTGTTAAAATGTCATATCCTTCGATCCAAATTACCACCCTAAGCAAGGTCTTTAAAAAGAACCTGATATTAAACCCAAAAGAGGAGCACTTCACATTCCTTAAACAATACCAAAAAGGCAGCATTCTCTCTAGAACGGTTCAGTGTCTAAATTATCATTTAAAAGTGATTTGGATTGGATTCATATACTTATGCATGGTTATCTTAACGTGGTAAGAAAAAAATGGATTATTTTTTTTTTCAAAAGTATTTTTATCTTATTTAATAAGGTTTTAATTATAACTTAACAAAATTTTAATTTACCAAAGAAAAAAGCAGAGAAGTCATTACAACACCAAGAAGATTAGCAAGTTTCTATCATCTTGCCACACTTGAACACTCGGTCCCGAGCAATCTATTTATTTATTTTTTCCGTCTCCATTATTTAAATGTTTTCAATTGAATGGCTCCAAATCACCCACCCACCCACACACACACAAACACACACACACACGCGCGCGCACATATATTTGCACTAAGTGCGCCATAACTCCGCAATAGCCGGTCCCAGATTCAAGTAAAAGAGGAGGATTACAATAGATTGATAGTCAATGTAAAACCCTTGTCAAAACCAAAATCAGAGACAAATATAGAAAATTCGTTAAGACATTCCCTTCTCAGCGATGCGATGCACCGAATCCTCAGTATATTAACAAGTTAGCAAGGGCCTCTAGGGCATCGTGCAGAAGCGATGCGCCACATTGCCACATCGATGCGATGTCAAATAGGCAAGAACTTCTGTATTTATGTAGATGGGTGGGGGTAAAAAAGCTAATCTATGAAGATAGGATTCGTCTAACCAGTTGAAACATAGAATTCTTAATCGATAAGTTAGGAGAGAGCAAAAATAATGACTAGATGGATGATTGATATTATGCCTCCAAGAAACTGAGCGGGTGGGTGAGAGGTCTAAAATAGCAGAGTTTATAGCTATATGTTTTGGTACAGAAGTCAGGATTAAACTAAGAACAAGATAGAAATAATTGTCCAAAAGAACCTATAAGAGGACGTAGTGGAGATCAGAAAAAAGAGAGATAGAATTTTGCTTGACAAGCAAATTAGTAAAGATATAATTAATATAGTTAGTGTTTATACACCTCAAATAGGTGTAAATATAATTAGTAAACAACAGTTCTGAGAAAATCTTGATCAATTTATACAAACCATATCTAGTGGGAAGAATTTATTTAGTAGAGGAGATTTAAATGGATATGTGGTGAAAATAATAAAGAATTTGAAACCATAAATAGAAACTTTGACTTTTGAAGTGGGAATGAGAGTGGGGTACCATTTTAGACTTTGTTACAGTTTTCGATTTTATATTCATAAACACTCTCTTTGAGAAAAGATTCGTACATAATTATATATAAAAGTGAATCGAATGTCAGTTAAATAAATTTCTTCTTCACCAGATAGGCGATAGAATGACCTATAAAGATTGCAAAGTTGTAACAGGAGAGAATGTAGCAACTTAACATATAGACTTTTAGTTTTAGATATACATGTCTAAAAGGTAAAAGAAGTATCACCGATTTATGGAACCAAGAATTAAATAGTGGAATATGAAAGAAGAAAAAGTGATGACCTTTAAAGATAAATTAATTTAAGTAGCTAATTGGTCTGCTAATGATGATTCGACAATCATGTGGATAAAAATGTCTAATAATATTAAGAATATAGATAAGGAGATTCTTTGTATATTTAGGAGTTGCTTTATAGAATTGCTAAATCAAGGGATAGAAAGGGAAAAAATTAAAATGATATTACGTGTATTAAGAGTGAAACCAATAGGGTTCTTGTAAGAACTGAGGACATAAGAAAGCATGAGATGGATTATTTTGATAACTGCTTTAACGTTAAGGGTACAAGAGATATAGAATACCTGTAGAGGAGATCAATAAAGTTTTTAAATGCAAGATTAATTTTAATGAAATAAAGGAGATCTTAAAAAGAATGAAAAATAATAAAACTATAAGACTCGATGACATCCTTATTGACGTGTGGAAGTGCTCGGGTGAAATTAGGATAGGGATGTTGATTGATCTTTTTAATAAAATCCAGCAAACTAAGAAAATGTTCTAAGTATGGAGGGAGAATACAGTAGTACCACTATATAAGAACAAAGGACATATACAAAATTATTCCAATTATAGAAAAATTGAACTTATTAGTCATATTATGAAATTATGATAGATACAAATGGAGCATATATTGAGATTTGAGATAAATATGTCTTAAAATTAATTTGAATTCATGCTAGAATAATACACAATCAAAACCATTCACTTGCTCAGACATTTGATGGAGGTGTTTAGAGTATAGAAGAGAGACTTGCATATGGTATTCACTGACCTAAAAAGCATATAATACGATTCCCAGAGACATAAAGACATACTGTGATGGACGTTGACGAAAAAGGGAATCTTCTTAAGATGTATTGATCTTATCAAAGATATGTATGAATGAACTGTTATCAATGTAAGAATCTGCGAGGGTTTAAATGATAACTTCCCAATTAACATTGGGATTCACCAAAATTCAACACTAAGTTCCCTCATTTTTTGCAATAGTGATAGATGAAATAATAAAAAACATCCAAAATAAAATACAATAATGTATAATTTTTGCAAATGATATAGTGTTAATCGATGAAAATAGAGAGGGTATTAGTATTAAATTAGAGTTATGAAGGGTCACACTAGAATCTAATAGATTTAGATTAAATCAATCAAAAATCAAAAACTCAATATATGAGATATACATTTGGTGGCAATCATCAAAATGATATAGAAATGATTCAATTAAAAGGACAGAACGTATCAAAAAGTGAATATTTTAGACATCTTGGGTCTATCATTCAAAGGAATTACAATATAGATCGAGATGTAAATCATAGAATCCAAGCGATTAAATGAAATGGAGAATTGTATCCAAAATTCTTTACGATTGTAAGATGTCATTGCAGTTGAAGGGGAAGTTTTATAGAACCACAGTAAAACATGCATTATTGTATGGTACTGAGTGTTGAGCCATTAAACAACAAAAAAACATAAAATGACTGTAAATGAAATAAGAATACTAAGATGAATGTGTAGTAAAATTATGAAAGATGTAATTAGAAATAAAAACGATAAGTACTAAGTTGAGAAAAATTTAATTGTGGATAAGAAAATATCGTCTAAAGTGTTTTGGATATATACAACAAAAATCAAAAAATGCACCAATTAGGAGTGAGACCTTAAAAATAGGATATTTAGTGAAATATTGGAATAAATTATTGAAAACCTAAATATGATTTATCCGTAAAGATATGTGTCAAAAGTTTAATTGCGAAAATGACTTTAGATAGAAATAAATGATGTGAGAGAATTCGAAATGATTGAATCACCATAAGTTTCTATGGATAGTTTATTTTTATTTATCTTTTATTATTATTATTTTTAATGTTATCTTCTGTATTTTTATTTTCAAATTTTAATTTTATATTTTTTCTTTCTTTTTTATATATATATTTTTTTATTTTTCTATATCCTATATTAGTTTGTCAAATGATCAACCCCAAAATTTGAAATTAAGGCTCACTTTGTCATTGTTGTTGCATTAAGTGCCCCATAAACATTTTAGGAGCTGTGTTGGAAGAGTGTTGAATGTTAAGCACAGGACCTTTCTTGAAGTGTCCACACTTCGTAGGAGGAGAGAGAAGGGGGTTTTCAACTACGTTTCAAAGAGGCAACATCAGCAGGTCATCTTCTTTTGAAAAAAACGCGATTTTTGAAGCAAGTCCAATATTTGTCTTTTTTGGACCAAAGAGAAACCCACCAGCCACACCATCTGATCTAGTTCAGTTTAAAAAGCCATAAGGATTTTGTAATGACCACTAATAGCTAAGATTTCTGTCGAAGAGCCATTCCAAAAAACCTTTTCTATCATGGCCCGATGTACATGAGCCACCTCCAATTACCAAGTTGCACCATATTTCATGCCAAAAAAATCCTAGACTCCCCGCCACCCTTAATGGAGAGCAGATTCCAACTTCTAATTCCTTTCTGAGCTGTCATACAAAATGAATTCACAACCTCACAAATCACTCCAACCATTATGAATTGTACCTTATAAGGCACCAATCATGCCCCACAAATCATTCCAACCATTATGAATTATAACTACTTAGACAAATTAAACTTCGCCCACCCCCTCCCACTACGAAAAAAAGGGGTTCTCCTTACTATCCCATATAAACCTCCTTTGGATGTTCCCAAATATATTGGCCTAGCACAACAATGACAAATGGACTTATCATACATTAATATAGGCACTCTCAAAAGGTGCTCATCATACTCCCTAAAAACGTATCCTCTCTTCCATCCTATTAGTCTCTTCTCAAGTTTTCCACCATACTATCTAGAACGGCCTTTTCCTTGTGCTTGCTCCAAGAGAAAGCCCTAAAAATACAAGAAAGGGATAGCCCCAACCGAAACATCAACAACCCAAATTTGACATTAGCACGTGCAGAAATAAACCTATTTTTATCCAGATTCGCTTTTACACTTAAAATCATCTCAAAAACTCAATAGTGAGGATAAGAATTAGATTCATACCATTGCAGAAAATGTTTATGTCAATATTAAACAAGAGATGAGAGATTCTAACCATCTCTCCTCACACTCTCCTAACAAAAAGCTTTACAGTTGCCCCACTCCAAAACTTTAGAAAACATCTAACCTAGCACCCCATTATGAGTATAAACAACAAAAATGAGGACCTCCTCCCTTAAGCCCCTACAAGGCCGAGAATAGCCCTTTGTAGACCGATTGGCTAAAACGAAGAAAGTAGAAAATCCTAATTCCCGTCCAAGATTTTATCTTTTTCAAAAGAACTCTTCATAACACAAAGAACGGAATTCGAGCAAACATGATAGCAGAAACTTTTCGAATTCAACTTATAAACAACCCATGATCTCATACCCTCAACATTGCTTTGAACACCTAATTAGCCATCAAAATGGCATCCATACAGGACTTGTCTCCCTTTCAGGGAAGTATAAAGACACTTCCCTCGCCAACCAGTTCTCCAATTTCAACCTTCAGATCCTAAACAAAACTATTGATAACAACTAATATGAAAAATACTGCTCAAACTTCCAATGAAAATTGTGGAAAAAGAAAATAATGAAAAAGTTTTTTTTTTGTATTTCTCCACACTTTTTTTACATAGTTTCAACCAAATATATATATATATATATATTACAATGAATTAAAATAGAACGTTAGTTAAGAAATAGAAAACCTAAATATAAAAATCTTTGGCCAAATATAAATCAAGGAAGATTTTCCCTCATTATATGTCATAACTTAATAAAGTCAAAGACCTTTCCTAATTATATTATATAAGTTAGAGAAGAATAAACCCAAAAATCTTTCCTAATTATATTACATAAATTAGGGAAGTCTAAACTCAAATATCTTTCTTAATTATATTACATAAATTAGGAAAGAATAATAAAACATGGAAACAGGCTTGGCGCAACGGTGAAGTTGCTACTTTGGTGACATCGAGGCCACGGATTCAAAGCGTGCAAACAAATTCTTTGAAAAAATACAAGGAAGTCTGCGTACATATACGTCGACCCTCTCTCTACCCTCGCACTAAGCCAGAGCACTTTGTGCGCTGGGTGAGCCCTTTTTTAGGGAAGAATAATACAACATGCATATCTTGACAAAACCTCCCATAAAGAAATCCATAAGTTGTTTCTCACACCTTCTTGGTTTCCCTAAAGAAGGCTACAATAAAAACTTTGGCTCCAATGCTTTGGCGCCATTTACTCATTCAAATCAATTTCCATTTTGCCCTTTGTGAAATGTCCTACGATTTCCAATGCTTTCTCTTCCTTGATCGCATTGAATTCCATTCAACCCCAAAACTCCAACCAGCCTAAGATCCTCATAAGAGCCACCAATGGTCCGATACATATAACTTTTATTCAGCTTCTTATGTATCATGTGTGTGTGTGTGTGCACCGCGCGCACGCATATATGTATACATAAATATGTATATTGCTCTCATAAAGGGAGACGAATGTCTATGACCAAAACACAAACACACACACAGAGCAGGAACAAGAAATGGATTGGTAAAGGTCCCAAGAAAAGAAGGGAAAAGGGATCGGAAAGTAGATAACTCTTTAGATCATCGCAATCTACTCAAACCCAATAGGCAGGAGTAATCATACACACACTATAACCCTAAATTCCTGACAGGAATGGATTTACGACGGGTATCAAAATAAGTGAAAAAGAAAACATAAGAGAAAGAGAAACCTGAATGAGATAAAGGGCAGAAATGGTGGCAGCGACACCCCAAGTGGCGGCGGCCTGGATGTCAGTGGATTGGGGTCCGAGGCCCGGCCTCAGAAACTTGAAGAGTCCCGCTGATCCACCGCTCATTCTCGATGTTGACCAATTTGTCTCCCTTTCTCTCAAACCCTAAACTCTTTCTTCTGTCTCGTCTCAACAAATGTCTTTCTTGCTTTTCGTCCTTAAAAAACAAAAGCAAGGAAAAGAAAGCATTGCTTGTAAGAGAAATGCACGCATCTAACGTAAAAAATAAAAAAAAAAAAGAAAATTAAAACAAACGTATCAGAAAAAAAAATTCCAAATCTAACGCCCACGTGTTAAGTTTTGAAATCCCAATATATATTATTCACGTGAATGATATTATGTCAGATTTTTAAAACTCAACATAAGAAATGTCTGAACAGTATCTATTTCGGGTTTTCAAAACTTGACATGATATTTTCATGTGAATAGTATTGTACATGTTGAGTTTTGAAAATCCGACATGTAGGTGTTAGATTTAAAATTTTTTTTCTAATGTGTTGTTTTAATTTTTTTTTTTTATTTTTTATGTCAGAAACGTACATTACTCTTGCTTATAAATCACTCCGCATGTGTCACGCCCCGAACCGGGAATCGTGAACAGCCGCCCGTTATCCTGAATGCCGGCTGTATTTTTACAGAAAATTGGACAGAACCTCCCAATAAATCGGAGGTCTCTCATGTACAATTTCACCTGTATATCAACATTCATCCTGTAAAATAAACAAATGGTCATCCCGACCTCTCCAAAATCAACCAAGTCCCACAGCCAACATTCAGAACAACGCAAGGCTAAATAAATTTCCAGCAATCCTAGCCACAGACCTCTACGGTCATGCCCAACTAGAGCATGAGCAGCCGCTACACCGAGCGGGCCTAAGGTTTTATACAATTTACAATAATTTTCCCAAGTATTATTCAAATACGTACAATTACCTCAATGTAAATGAAATATGAGAGTTTCGCAAATAAACATACATAAATTATACAGCCATCCCAAAATAAGTACATGGCAAACTACGGATTTCAACAAGACCTCGCAAGATCGAAAATAAAATACGAAATTCATCTTTTAAATTTAACTTAAGATCTCACCGTCGTGAATCACCCAAATCCGTCAAAATCTCTAAACTCTGAAGTGTGGCTCCAGCACAATAATAATACTGTCTGAGGGAGGAAAGAAAAGGGGTGAGTGTCTATGGGAGGATACTCAGTAAGTGAGGGGATTAATCTCAAGTACTAATAGTGTAGGTAAACATTGGAGTGTCAAATAATATCATTCGTAAACAATACTTTAAGTTTTGCAGTAAATCATGGAATGTTCAATAAAATGAACTTATTTAATCATTCACACGATATCATACATATATACATCCATTTAAAATCAAGTAAATCATAGAGCAAGCCGAGAGGATCCTGGCAAAGGTCAACCATGACCAAGGACAGGCGCATCGAGGGTTTTATTATGCAAAGTGTTTCAAAAGTAGCTCTCTACCCTGACGTTGACCGCGAGCTTAGCCCTTGCTTACCCAGATTCGTCAATAGAACCACGTGCGGTGCTAGACGGTGATGGACACACGTCCTTCCCCAAATATGGGTTCAACCGGCCGCACCTATGAATATATATATGCTCGTCAATAGGACCACGTGCGGTGCTAGACGGTGATGGACACACGTCCTCGCCCGATGCGGGTTCAACCGGCCGCGCCTATGAATAAATATAACTGGACGTTTACGGATACCTTTTGCATAAGCGTGTCCGGGCAACCCGTGCCTCTACAAAGTCCCTTCGTAGCTACGAAATAAATCAAGAACATCCGTCCCCCACCGGGACTCAATCACATCATATCAACACAAAACTAGTGGGCATCCAACCCACATAGTTCATCAAAACGATTCAAATCCGTGTGCCAATACATTTCATCAAAATCATTTCAAATCAACAACCGATGCAATGGTAGAATAGAAAATATTCAAGTTCTCAAATCATGGCACAATTTCATTTCATTTCAAACATGGATGGATAATCGTGGAAAACATAAGTACGACACTCCAATAATCACAAAACAGATTTGAATTTCAATTTTATACGTCGAGACAATGCATATCAAAAGCATGTTTTATTAAAAACACGATAAAATCAGGTTTCTCACTATTTCATGCAAGAGATTAGGGTCCCACTCATATGCTAGGGAGGGTAATCACTCCATATTTCCAAAATAAATCCGAATTTGACTCCTCGAGTCTCCAACAAGATCAACCTAATCAAAGTATCACATTAATCATCAAATTTCCAAGTATTCTTAGGGTTTATCATTTTCCCCTAAGTTTGTACAAAGCTTAATTCTCCAATTTATGAATAAACTCCAATGTCATCAATTTTCATTCCATTTATAAGTAATTAACCAAATCAAAATCAAGCTAAATTCAAACCTAAAATCGTTCAAAATCGAAAACACGTCTAAATACATAAATTCCCTATAAATTAGAAAAATCTTTGAAAATTCATACGCTTTTCAATTCACATCCGATTTTTTCAACCATATGTCATTTTCAAGGTATTGAAGCCTATTTTCATAATACGAAAATTTTATTTTGATTTCCTATATGCAAGACAACTTATAATGGAAAAGACTACATCGGTCCTTAAACTCAAATCCCAAGGAAAGCTATACAAACCAATTAAACAAAACCTTAATACTATCTAAGATATTCTTCCATGCTTCGCAGTCCAATTTATATCGAATTCTAGATTTAATCTAAATAATTTCATATGAAATTGCAGGAAAGTACATTTCCTTTGAGTCGAACTTATTTCAAAGCATACATATAGTTTCAAATTCTAATTTCAATCCTAAATTCGATAAAATAATTCGAACGTCCAAAAGAATTGCATTTCCCTCATCTAGGGTTTTGCGCAGTTTACAATCCTGTGATCCAAGCATTGTGCAATTTAGTCCGGGACCTGAAATGCTTCAAATTCGAAACAAGAGTCAGCAATTAAGTCTAAATTACCAAGGAATCGTAACCCTAGATTTAACTCATCTTACCCAACGTAGAAAATGAAGTCTGCAGGTGACTTAGAGCTCTGCGATGATCGCAGAAGGCTCACCACAGTGAGCAGCTCGTGGTCGAGCGGACAGGGTGGGGAGACAGGGCTGTCGCGCGCAGGAAGGATAGGGAGAGGCAGGGTCGCGCGCGCGCAGGGGAGAGAAGAAACAGGCGGCCGCGTGCTGGGGATGACTGCCAGAGGAGTTTCAGCCGCGGGTGGTGGAGAGAGAGAGAGACTGTGAGTGACGGAGAGTGAGAGAGATTTCGGTAGAGAGAGACGGAGAGTGAGAGATTTTTCGCTAGAGAGAGATAGAGAGTGAGAGATGAGAGGGCGATGGAGAGAAACGGTGAGGGGTTGACTTGGTGGTGGTCGTACCACCGTGGGGTGGCGGAGCCGAGTGGGCGGCGGAGAATTGCGAGAGGGAGAGAGAGAGAGTCGCGGGTGAGAGAGAAGCCGAGAGAGAGAGAATGAGAGAGATAGAGAGAGAACCGAAGGGAGAGGTGGAGAAGGGAGAGCGGTGGTCGGAGATGGTGGTGTTGATGGCGGTGGATGGCCGGAGGCGGAGAGGGCGAGTGAGGGAGGGCGGCGGCGAGGGGAATACGAAAAGGTGGAGAGGAAGAGGGGAAGAGAGAGGGAAATTAGGGCTTTAAGCCCTAATTTCGATTTTTTTTAATTTATAATTATTTAAATGAGTAAAAATTTAAATAAATAAATGAATAAGTGTGGGTATATATATTTATATATTTTTATACTCACCCTACAAATCGGAAATACGAACATTTTAAATATACCAAAAGTTCAATTTAAAAACCCCAAAATCGAAAATCAATAAAAATTAAATATTTTTCCATATATATATAAATTGAGAATCATTTTATTAAATTCAAAAACGGAAATAATATACGGACACCGTAATGTCGGTGTTACAGCATGAATATGTAAAATTCATTATAATTAAATTAAATTATTTTGCAAAAATGTTATACCAATTATGTCGTGCCATTTTCGTTTCGCTCTCGACGGAATATTTTATGCGTTTATTTGACCTAGTCCAAGCCAACTACAATGTCACAAGTTAACCTTGCAGGTGAGTTGTTAAGAAAAAGGAGGGAAATCAAGTTGAAGGATAGGATTTGAAAATGGAGGGATGATTGAAGGATTGTGAGCGAGGACTAAAAAACAGAGGATGAGAGAGAGAGAAGACAAGAAGAGTTTGCAAAACTTCAGGATGTCTTTTTTTCCTCATTTATCGTTTTAGTATATTTCTTATTGTTGTGCTTTGCAAAACACTACTAATAGACTCAATTTCCTAAACTACCAACTGAATCTGTTGAGAACTCAGACTAACCTAACTACCCTTTTCAAATTCAGTAGCTAATAGCTATTAATTTGAGGTCAATCCTAAACCCTTATAATACTCTCCCCTTTTACAATATCCTTGTCCTCAAGGATGAAAACTTGAGAACTGAGCAGAGATGAAATCCTTATCTTCCCATGTTACTTCTTTAGGACTGAGGTTAACCCACTGGATCAGCCATTGAGTAATTGGTTTATTGTCTCTTAATATGGCCCTTCATTTCAGCACTTTCTCTGGTTCTACTATAGCTTGTTTGTATGAACCAATTAGAGGAAGAGATGGCATAGGAGTTTGATTCGGACCCTGCATCTTTTTAAGCATGGAAACATGAAAGACAAGATGAATTCGTGATCCTTGAGGGAGCTGTAGTCTATAAGTCACTTTTTCCACTTTGGATATCACTGGAAAAGGTCCATAAAATTTTGAAGATAGTTTTAACTGCTTCCTTAGTTCCACAGACTGCTATCGATAGGGTTGTAACTTCAAATACACTAAGTTCCCTACTTCAAATTCTCTTTCTGATCTATTTTTATCCACATACATCTTCATCTTGTTTTGAGTCTTTGCTAAATGGTCATGTAAAATTTGCAACATGGACTGCCTCTCTCTGATAAAATTCTTAACAGCTGGGTTTACTGAATCAACGTAAGGACCAAAAGGAATGTTTCTAGGTTGGTATCCATACAATGCTTCAAAAGGAGACATTTTGAGGCTAGAGTGAAAATTCGAATTGTACCACTATTCAGCTAAGCTCAACCATCTTGCCCATCTCCCTGGTCTGTCAGAGGACATGTATCTCTAATAACATTCCAAGCATTGATTTAACCTTTCACTTTGCCCATCTGTTTGAGAATGGTATGCACTACTGAGATTCACCTGAGTTCCTAACAATCTGAACAATTCTTGCCAAAACAAGCTAGTAAAAATTTTGTCTCTGTCAGATACTATAGCATCAGGCAACCCGTGCAATTTGAAGACATTATCTACAAAGGATTGAGCTACAATTAAAACTATATAAGAATGATGATGAGGAATGGAACGACTGAACTTGGTTAGCTTATCAATGACCACTAAAATAGTGTTGTAGCCCTAAGATTCAGGCAGATCTTTAATGAAGTCCATGCTTATTTGAGCCCAAGCTTGTGAAGGAATGGGAAATAGTTATAAGAGGCCTAGATATTGAACATTCTCGTGTTTTTTTTTGGCAAACATCACACTCCTATACAAATTTTATTACAGTAGCTTTTAATGAAGGCCAATAAAAAGAGGTTCGAATTTTCTGCAGAGTGCATTGTTGGCTAGAATTCCCCCGATGGTAGAGTTGTGCATTTGTTATATTATCTTTGTTTTGAGCTGATTACCCTCTCCTATATAAATCTTCTTTTTGTATTTCAGTATCCCTTCTTGAAGTTGGTAATCTGCTCTACTATCATGTTCTAAGGTTAGCTGAGCAATCAAAGTTTGGCATTGCTCATCACCTTCATAGCTATCAGCAACTTCTCTTAACCATTGTGGCTTAACCCAGGATATGGCCATTAATTCTTTAACCTGTGCATCACCCTCTGGTTCTTCTCTTCAAGACAATGCATCCGCTACCCTATTTTCAGTTCCTTTATTGTATTAGATTTCATAATCTAGTCCCAAGAGTTTAGTAAGACATTTATGTTGTAGTGTGTTGGTCAACTTCTGATCTAACAGATACTTAAGGCTCTGGTGATCTATCCTTATTACAAAATGATAGCCTATAAGATAGTGTTTCCATTTTGTCACAGCCATCACCACTACCATCAGTTCCTTTTCATAAATGGAGAGTCCTTGACTCTTAGGTCCTAGAGTTTTGCTTGCAAAGGCAATTGGTTGCCCTTCCTGCATTAGAATAGCACCACATCCTTTTGAGCAAACATCTGTTTCTATTACAAAGGGCTTAGAAAAATCTAGAAGCCTCATAACTGGTGCTAAGCAAATGCATTGCTTGAGTTGTTGAAAAACTTTGTTGGCCTCTTCTCCCCATTGAAACCTATCTTTCTTCAGTAAATTAGTTAAGGGTTTGGTTATAATACTATAATTTCTGATGAACCTTCTGTAATAGCCAGTAAGACCTAAAAAACTCCTCAAGGCCTTGATAGAGACAGGTGTTGGCCATGTTTGAATACTCTCAACTTTTTGAGGATCCATTCTTCCTCCTTCATCAGACACTATGTGGCCCAAATATTCTACTTAGCTTTGTGCAAATGTGCATTTAGAAAGCTTTGCAAACAGTTGGTTTTGCCTCAGCAATAAAAAGACTTCATTGAGGTGCTGAAGGTGTGTAGTTAGGTTAGACTATAGATCAATATATCATCAAAAAATACTAGTGCAAATTTCCTAAGGTAAGGCTGAAAGATATGATTCATTAAGGCTTGGAAGGTGGTCGAGGCATTTGTTAAACCAAAAGACACCACCAGAAATTCAAAATATCCATGATGGGTTTGAAAAGCTGTTTTAGCCACATCACCAGGTTTCACTCTGATCTGATGGTAGTCAGCTTTCAAATCAACCTTAGAAAATATTTTTGAACTATTTAACTCATCTAAAAGTTCATCAATGTTTGGAATGGGATACCTGTCTTTAATGGTGAGGTTATTCAGCTGTCTATAATCCATAGAAAACCTCCATGTATTTTTTTTTCTCACCAACAGCACAGGAGAGGCAAAGGGGCTGGAGTTGGGTCTGACTATGCTATTATAAATAATTTCTTCCACCTTTTTCTCTATTTCTACCTTCTGAGAATGAGGGTACCTGTAAGGTCTTATTTTGAATGGTTATGAATCAGGTTTGAGAGGAATCTGGTGGTTGTGAGACCTCTCAGGTGGCAAAGAATTTGGAATGGAGAAAATGTCTTGAAATTGTTGAAGAAACTTCTCAATTGGTTCTAGTATGCACTTGGTGTTGTTCTCAGAAGGTAAAGATATAATGGCACAATTTTGAGATTGCTGTCTTCTGAAGTCTTTGGTGTCATTTTACCTTATCAACCTCATGACTGAATTTTTCACTTGTCCCAGTATGATTACTTCACCTTGACTATCAACAAATTTGATCTGAAGTTGTTTGAAGTCAAAAGTGATGGGGCTAACATTGTACATCCAATCCACTCCCAATATTATATCCTATCCCCCTAAACTGATGATTCTCAAGTTGAACAAAAATTTGTATCCTTGTATAATCCATTTCACATCATTGGCTTTAGTATAGCTGCTAATTTGACTCCCATCTGCTAGTATAGTATGTAATGGTTCATCTGGTTAGTCTCCATTTTGAGCTCCTCAACCAATGTTTGGTTTAGAAAGCTATTTGAGCTACCAGTGTCCACAAGCACTATCACCTTAAGCCCTTACATTGTACCTTGTAGTGTTATTGTCTTTCTATTTTGTGATTTGGAAATAACATAAAGGGGTACTTTTATTGTTTCTTCACTAAGTGCTGCATTGCTTCCTTCCTTATTTAATTCTTAGATTTCTTCTTCATCTACTGCAATGATCATATTAAGGTGCCTGTATTTACATTGGTGACCAGGTACATATTTTTCCCCTCATTAAAACAAAGATTATTAACCCTCCTGAATTATATTTCTTGTGTTGAAATTTTGGGCATCTTGTTCTCTAATGTAGTTTCTGAATTGTGTCCTTACCCTTATTTGCTGAGTTCATAGGGTTAATAGTAGGTGCTCCAGCATATCTAGGCCCTCTTTTATCCTCTCCAGGATCCCAATTTCTACCCATTACAATCCTTCTTTGCCTTGTTAACTCCAATGATTGCTCCTGAAGTGTACCTATTTCGAATGCTTGAAGCAATGTGGTGGGCTTCATCATCCACAGTATAGGCTTCAATTCTTCTCTCAATCCACTTATAAAACTTGAGATATAGTAAGATTCTGCGAGTTTAGGATTTTTATATAGCAGAATGGACCACAATTCTTCAAATCTTTCTTGGTACTCAGCTATTGAACCTACTTGTTGCAGTTTATTAAATTCTTCAATCTCATCTTGAACTCCTTTGGCTTCAAATCTCTGACATAGCAATGTAGAGAACTCTTCCTATTATACATCTTTTTTACCCATTTTTACTCCTTGAAACCAAATCTCCACCTTCTCGTCATGGTACATCTCCACAGTCTCTACCCATGCATGACTGGAAATTTGATAGACAAAAAAGAATTTCTGACATTCCCTCAACCATATCCTTAGGTTTTCTCTATTGAACATAGGTAGTTCTATACGTGGTGGATTTGGTAAAACTCCTCTATGAATGAATTCTTTCTTGGGCAATTGATGGTGATTGTCTCCTTTAGTCCCTCCAATGGTGATTGTCTCTATGAATGAATCTGTTGAGGACTCAAACTAACCTAACTACCTTTTTCAAATTCAGCAGCTAATGGTTGGAGATTTGAGGTCATTCCCAAACCTATACATATAACTGCTATGACTGCTGAATGCCGAGCTCGATTAATTTAAAGTGCGTGTAATCGAGAACTGACAATTAACGGTTAACAGCTAGAGCTAATAATTAATAATTATTATTAATTGATATTAATATTTAGTTGTTTAGTTGAGCTAATGTATAAAATGATTAAAAGCATAAATTTAATTTTTATATTATTATATATTAAAATATAAAATTTATAAATATAATATCTATATTTTTTTAAGAAATGATTAATTCAAATATAAATATTATGTAAAAAAAATTATATATATTATATAAACTTTATAAGAAAAGGTAGTTTTTTTAATTATTTAAAAAAATCAATTAATCCAAATATATATCATAATAATAATTTAAATAAATCTTATTTTATAAAAAAGAATTAAAATATATTTTAAAATTGAGAGATGGAAAAATAGAAACTTTGTTATTTGTTGCCGTTAATGTACAACAACAAATTAAGTTTTAATTTCAAATTTTGAAATCCACGAGTTCAATATAGGAAAAAAGAGAAAGAAAAAAAAATAAAAAATAGTAAAACAGATAAAATAGTAAAAAAAAATCCAAAAGAGTCAAATTTAACTTGGATAGCAAATAACTTTTTTATAAATTTTGAATTATAAACTGAGATTTAATTAACTGTCAGCTATCAAATGCTCATTTTAATAGTTAAAAAAGCTAGCTCCTAGAAACATAACCCTAACAATTGTACCAAATAACCCTTTAACATCATTTTGAAAATTAACCGGAAGGTTCTCCATCTCCTCCAAAAATTTTAATTACTTTGTTTCATTCAATTTATCTAGTCTATTTAATTAAAAATTATTCACAATTTTACTTCTTGAGAAAGAAAGGGGAATGTGGAAAACTAAGGATGCAGGCTTCACTCTAAATTTTGAGGCCTACAATTTATACATTATGAGTATGATTATACAACTGACTTTTGGTTTAGTTTGTCCAACATTCTCTTGAGACGAAATGTACAATTACAAACATGCATTAGTTTTAAATTCGAAAGTCTCTAGACTATCAATGAGAGTCATCTAAGTGCAGTAGGTTAATTTTGAATCCGCAAAAGTCCAAGTTGTTTGTCTCCCCTTGAGCTTCGTTGTCTTAAAGAGATGATTGACCTCTCAGAACTAGTTTCATCTGATGAAAGACTTTGGGATGTATATGGGAGTCCCTATTACTCATGGTCAGGTTAGTAGGTCCCAATACTAGTATTTGGTTGAACAAGTCTAGAGTAAGATTGTTGGCTAGAAATCTAAGTCTTTGAGTATTGCAGGTCGGAGAACCCTAATTCAGGCAGTTATATCCTTGGTTTTGGTTTATGCTATGCAATCAAGCTAACTTTTTGAATTGATTTGTACACAATTGGATAGATTGACTACTGATTTCTTTAGGGTGACTCGGAGGGGGCTCATTGGGTTCATGTGATGAGATTTGGTTTGCTAGCCAAAAGATGTTGGTGGGTTGGGAATCCATAAGTTTAGGGATATTAATCGAGCTTTTCTTGCTAAGCTCGGCTAGCGCCTTCTCACCTCGAGCTTAGCTTTATGGTGTAAAATACTTTGGCATAAACATCTCTACCATGGAGATATCCTTCACTGTAGTCATCCCTCTGTTTGTTAATCCATTTTGGTGAGGTCTGCTTTAGAGTTGGGAGTCGCTTAAGGGTGAGCTGTGTTGGCAGTTGGGTAATGGGATGAGTATCTGATTGATAATTGGATTGGTACATGCTCATTGTCTCATAGGATTTTGAGAGATTCTTTGGCTTTGTTTGCAACAGTATCAGTAAGCCATTTCATTACTTCAGACATGTAGTAGGATATTTCTAAACTCGCTACCCTCCTTCCCAAGTCTATAGTAGAGGAGGTACAGGTCGTGCTGATTCCTCGTGATCTTGAGGTCCAGGACTTAGTTTGTTGGGTGGGAGATTCCTTAGGGGTCTTCTCAGTGAGGCCAACTTATTTCAACTTTTGCCAATCAGGAGCAACAGACCTTGTACCATCTGTTTTTTTGGAGATGGATCCGATGGTTGAAGTGCTAGGATTGGGTAAAACTTTTGGTGTGGCTGCCTATCCATGGTACTTTTATGACTAATAGTATATGATGTCGTTGGGATCTCATTGATAATTCTTTGTGTCCCCTATGCAGTAAGCTTCAGGAAACTCATGTTCACTTATTTCGAGATTATTCCATAGTGTGTCAGATTTGGGCTTGGCTTTTGCATTCGTTCTCTCTTTCTCATCTGGTGTTGGGGAACCAACCGATGAATGAGTGATTGGAGCATAACTACCAATCTCATGCTCTCAACATGGGCCTTTCGTGATTGGTTTGCTTTGTGTATACGCTTTGAGTTATTTGGAAAGCTTGATGTAGGTGTGTTTTCAAGGATATTGCTTTCTCCCTAATAGGAGTTGTTATAGCTCTCTTGCTACACTTGGGATGGATGTTTGGTTTTCGGTGGAGGTCTTCAAAGCCACCCTCATTTGGTTATTGAGTACGCTGAACTCCCTTTCCTTTGGGTTTCTACAAATTGAACATTGATGGGCTCTCAGGTAACCCTTCTCATCTGGCAGGTGCTAGAGGTCTTATCTATGATGAATATGGTTTTTGAATCCATGAATTTATGATAAATTTGGAGGTGGCAGACCCTTTTACCATTAAGTGGTGTTTGTGAAGGTATTTATCTCTTAATCTATACCAAGCTCTTCTCAACTGTTCTTGAGATCAATTCTACCGAGCTTGTAAAGGCTCTCTCGTCTGAGGTGGCTCCCTCCCGCTCCGGGTTTCATATTATCCAGGAATGTTAGCAGCTTATCCGCCTATTGTTAACTTGACAAGTACTTTTTACTCATAGAGAGAGGAATAGTTGTGCTGGCACCTTGTTAGATTGGGATATATGGTCTTTCCAAGGTTTCATAAGTTACTCTCTCCTTCTAATGCGGTGTATCGCTCTTGGAAGTGTGATATCCGAGGTATGAATTTCTTTAAAAACTAGTTATTCCCCTCCTGTTATATTTTAAAAAAAATGCATTAGTTGGTTGCTAGGATGGAATACAATATTGTTTGTGCATACAACGAGCCAATTCTAACACACACTCCTAAATAGTGAATATAGGTTTTTATTGTCATCAAACAAGAAAATGCACTAATCAATAAATAATTTCCTAGACTTATAATTAGGTGTGAGCTACAATCTCAAAAGAGTGATGATAATACACTCTTAATGCACACTCTTAACTCAAACTACAAGGAGCACCTTTGACCAGTTTTATTTAGCTATACTCGAAGTTAAAACAAACCAAATTTATAAGAAGACCCAAATTTCTCTCATCATGTACCAGAGAGAAACCCAACATTGCCTTCCCCTTCCTTGTCCTCATCTCCTCCCCCATTAAGTTGCCAAGCCAATATTGTTGTGGAGCAACAAAGAAGAGTCTGATAATAATAATTGCAGTGGGCATGCTAAAGATCTCAAAGGATCACAAGGCTTTGATAGGATGTAATGATACATGGTCCAAAAGCCCACTGCCATAAAGAGCCCAAGGCCCAACGAATACAAAGTGTTAAAACATGCTGAAGCACGTTGTTTACATGGGATACATCTCACAGATGGATAGACACGATCCACCCTCTCGCTACTTACCAATCAGATTATTCTCGATAGTCAGCTGGTCGATCTCCACATCTTCTCAGTGCATGGTATCGCTATTTGGCAAAAGGTAATATTTATTTTTCCTTAATCACAAAGGAAAATCTCTCATAATCTAGAAGTAAATTTTTTACTACTGCCAATAAAGAAATGAATCTTTTGGTGATCAAAACTTTCCCTAATGATATAGTTTAAATTTTTGGGAATCCTTCACTATGATTCTTATAATCTCGAGATACTTTCATAAGTAAACTAAGGTTTTAACGCCCCGAATGCATACGAAACTCACACACGGAAGCTATTTATACATCATGAAACCAATCGGTTAGGTATGTTCTCTGAATTCACATATAGCACACAAAGACTTAATAGATCTCTCTTTCAGTCTATTTCTCTTTTAAAAAACTACTTTCTGACCTAAGTGTCGAAGTTTTTCCTATCGGAACACCCATTGGCAATCTTTTGCAAGTCTCGCTGATCAAGATTGCTCGATGGCAAGTTATTCCGTTCGAGTCAGCAAAGCCATTATTTGTGGAGTAAGATCCATCTCCAATAGATTGACATCTTCTATAAAAATAGGCTGATTTTTCAAGTTTCTATTGTCATTCTCTTCTTTTTATAATCATGACATCAATCAAGAGAAAGAGACCAATCATCAATTTTGATGACAACAATCTAATAGGAGTTAATACCAATCGAAACGACCCGCTGATCATTACCATGGGAATAAGGTTCTACCTCGTCAAAAGGAATTTCATTAATCAAGGATCATACCAGGATCTTCTTTTTTGGGATGCCATCCAACGAATGGGTTTCATCCCATCTTATCTTTAACTCTCTGACGAGCCCATAAAGGGATCCGCCGATGAGTTTGTATATTCGAAAGGTACCATCTTGCTTGTTATGATTTTAGGAACGCCTCTTCACTATGTTACTATCAAAACCACTTTTTATGTTGTGAAACTCCCATCCCCTACAACGCCATCCTAAGTTGTCCCAGTTTGGATGGTCTCAAAGCACTACCGACTGCAAGGAATATGAAAATTAAATTCAAAACACCTTTAAGGGTTGCAGCACTCCATGGTGACACCGACTTGTCAACCGTCCCCATCATCAAAGGAGAGAAAGAAGTTCTCTCAGTAAACACACTGGAGCTTAGAAATGATGTCGAACATCAATCCAAACCTCAGTCTAGAGAAGAAATGATCGAAATCCTCAACATAGATGTGCCCGATCAGGTATTCCAATTTGGCATCCACCTACCAACATCCCTTTAGAAAGCAATTGTGGATTGTTTTTGACAACATTCTAAAATCTTTGTGTGGTCCCCAAAAGACATGCCAAATATCCATCTCTCTTTTATAGGTCATATACTGACTGTAGATTGAAGTCGGAAGCCTATAAAACAAAAAAAGAGGGTGTTCACACTAGAATGCCAATGCGTCATATAGGAAGAAGTCCGAAAACTCCTAATAGCAGGATTCATTCGAGAGGTAGAGTAGCCGGAGTGGCTAATCAACATGGTTATGGTAAAAAAGGCTAACGACAAGTGGAGGATGTACGTAGATTTCATCGACTTCAACAAGACATGTCTGAAAGACAATTATCCACTCTCCAATATCGACAAATTGGTGGACACTCATTAGGCCACCAACTCTTTAGCTTTATTGACACATACTCCGACTACAACCAGATGCGCATGGCCCCTGTGGATGAAGAAGTAACAAAATTTATTATGGAGTTTGGCACCTACTGCTATAAAATTATACCGTTCGATCTCAAGAATGCCGGGGCGACTTTCCAGCGGTTGGTCAACAAAGTTTTTAGTGAATAGCTTGGCAGGAATGTAAAAACTTATATCGATGACATGCTCGTTAAGAGTGCTAATGTCAAGGATAACGTTGCAAATCTAGAAGAAACATTCCAAACGTTAGACTACTATAACATGAGGATAAATCTAGCAAAATACATATTTGGAATCACTTTTGAAAAGTTCCTTGATTTCCTAATTACCAATCGAGGGATCGAAATAAATCCAGAGAAGATGTAAGTCATACTGGACATGAAACCACCGAGAACAATGAAAGAAATTCAATGCCTCACAGGGAGGATAACGACTTTAAATAGGTTCATGTCGAAAGCGAGGAGCAGTATAAACCCTTTTATGACGTTTTAAAGAAGTCCCAGATGTTTGCATGGATGCCAGAATACTAAGCAATGTTTGAAAGACTCAAGAAATACCTCACGACATCCTCGCTCCTTTCTCGACTCGTTCCCGATGAGAAACTCTACCTTTACCTTTTTATCTCTGACTGAGCACTCTGCTCTGCTCTTGTGAGACAAGAATCTACCATGCAGAAGCTAGTATACTATATCAACCGCATACTCCAAGAGTTCAAGGTTAATTATCAACTTATCGAGAAGATGACCTTTGCCCTAGTCGTAATCGCCAGACACCTCCAGCCTTACTTCCAAGCTCACACCGTTGTAGTATTGACCAATCAACCTCTGAATCAGATCCCATAGAAGAGAGATAACTTAGGTCGACTTATTAAGTGGAGCATCGAGCTAGTTGAATTTGATATCGAATATCAATCAAGACCAGCAATCAAAAGCCAAGCCCTCACTAATTTCATTCTTGAATGCACAGTCCCGACACCCATCAAACAAGTCCTTGCCGATAACCAAGAAGAATGCTCATTGCCTAAGTGGACCCTCCATGAGGATGGATCATCTAACTATTCAAGAAGCGGAGTCGGACTCATCCTCATAGGACCAGATAATTTCAAAGCAGAATACACCATCTGTTTTGATTTCCAATCAACTAATAATCAGGCCGAGTATGAAGCTCTCCTGACCGGATTGTGAATTGCAACATCACTAAAGGCCCATAATATATGGGTCTTCACTGACAGTCAATTGGTTGTCAACTAGATCAGAAGAGTCTATAAAACTAAGGATCCAACAATGATGAAGTATTTGTCCAAGTTACAAGAGGTGGTAAACAAATTCGATAGGGTGGATATACAGTAGATCTCTCGATCAGAGAACGCATGAGCCGACACTCTCTCAAAGTTAGCTAGCTCTCACTCGATCGCAACTAGCTGAACGGTCTATATAGAGAGCCTACCATTGTCGAGTATCGATGAGGCTAAGTAGATCCTATCGGCGAATAGTTCACCAAGCTCGAAGGACCCCATAGAATTTTATTTGAAACACAAGTAACTACCAAGCTTACCTTCCGAGATAGCTAAGGTGAGATGTAAGGTCGCCCACTATGCCATTATTGACAGGGACCTCTATAAGAAGTTCTTTACCCATCAGTACCTAAAGTTTCTGATACCTAAGGAAGGAAATTACGTGCTTAGAGAAATCCATGAATGAATATGTGGCAATCACTTAGACACTCGGAATTTGGTGAATAAAACTCTTCGACAAGGGTACTATTGGCCTACCATGAAAACCTATGTGGATGATTAAGTAAGAAGATGAGATAAGTGCTAACGTTTTTCATCGGTACCACGCCAACCCTCTACCGAACTCTGCTCGATAGCAAGCCCGTGGCCCTTCACACAATAAGGAATGGATATCCTTGGACCGTTTTCACTAGCAATTGGACAATGAAAGTTCTTAGTCGTGGTTATCAGTTACTTCACCAAGTGGATAGAAGTCGAACCTTTGGCCTAGATCGCTATCGGGAAGATGCAAAATTTCATGTAGACATCCATCATCACTAGATTCGGCATGCTCCATGTTTTGATTATCGATAACGACAAACAATTCGATAACAAAAGCTTTCAAGACTTCTACAGTAGAATGAAAATTCAACATCGTTTTACCTTCGTCACATACCCACAAGCTAACAGCCTCATCGAGGTAACAAACCGAACAATCTTGCAAGGGCTAAAAGCTGCGCTAGATGAAATTAAAGATTGTTGGGTAGACGAGCTCTATAGCATTTTTTGGGCCTATTGAATGACACCGCGAAGGGTAATAGGTGAAACGTCATTCAGTCTAACCTACAGCTGTGAAGTAGTGATACCAGTGGAGATAAAAATCAATTCACTTCAAGTGAATCAATAGGAGCACGGGCGGAACGAGCTTTCATTATGCGAGCGGTTAGACTTGCTCCAACCGCATCTGCTTGAATGGTTATCTACCAACAACAGATGACATGGTACTACAACATGCAAGTCAGGACTAAAATATTCAAACCAAGTGATTTGGTGTTAAGGAATGTTGAAACCACTGGTTAACCTTAACCAAGGGATAAGCTGATGCCAAACTAGGAAGGTCCTTACCGGGTATGCTCGGTAGTCTGCCTGAGAACATATCGTCTTAATCGCTTAGACAGCTCAATCATGTCCAGGACTTGGAACTCCAAAAACCAGCACATCTACCATCAATAATAATTGTCACTCTCTTATAAGAACACACTCCACTTCGTACCTAGTCGAATAGTCAGGTAAAACCCTTACAGCCTCTCACCATGTCATATTGTCTTATCTATCGACTAATCTGTTTCTATACCTATATTTTTCAAAGCATTATGTCATTAAGGGATGTATCTCCCTGATGGGTAGACATGGTCCATCTTATCATTTGAATTCTCTTGATCGAATACTGTATCGAATGTAGCGTGTCATCAATAAGGGATGTATCTTCCTGACAGGTAGACATAGCTCTTCTTATCATTTGAACCCTCTTGATTGAATGCTCTATCAAATATAGCGTGTCGTTAATAAGGGATGCATCTCCCTAATAGGTAAACATGGCCCATTCTACCATTTGAACTCTCTTGATCAAACGCTCTATCGAATTTAGTGTGTCATCAATAAGAGATGTATCTCCTCAATGAGTAGATATGACCCATCCTATCATTTAAATTCTCTTGATTGAATGCTCTATCGATTGTAATGTGTCATCAATAAGGTTCTGGTGGTTTTTTTTTTTTTTTTTTTTTTTTTTTTTTTTTTTTTATATAATTTTTTTTTTTTTGGGGTGGGTTTTTTTTTTATTTTATTTTTTTTTTTTTTTTTTTTTTTTTTTTTTTTTTTGTGTCATCCACTAATATTATTATAAGGCAGAGTAGATACAAATGAAATGAAAAGTATAAAGTTCCACACAAGGCAAAAGAGACATCATACAATTGGAATAGTAATTAAAACATTTTTATGAGAGAATGTGGAAAGAATTTTGAAATGGCAGGATATAGCCAAAAGGAGACAGAAAAGAAGCATCAAGTTCCACACATTCTCCACCATCTGATCTCCTCTAATCTCCTAACTCCTCTTATCGCGCAACCCAAAAAAGGTTGAAGAAGAATCTTGAGTCACCTGTTGCATGTCGGGGCTAGACGACGATTTTGACCTTGAGAAGAGAGTTTCCACTACGAAAATCTCTCCGATTCAAGTTAAGATATCTCTGTACACAAAGCCAGCATCCTCGAGGAATTCTAATAGATTCCACATAACGCTAGGATTCCGAACATCATGATGGAATCTTGTATCTATAGACCCATTCTTGATAGAGTCTTGTATTGGCAAAAAGTCTTCTAAATCATCGGGTTTTGTGGTTCAAAACCCATATTCAAGTTGTCTCTAAGAAGCATCGATTCTCAATACAAGGAACTCATTAGGTCACTTTCAGATTACTTAAGGCAGTACCACAATCCCCTCTCTTATTTATAATCACGAAGACATGATTCCTATGACTACTGGTAGCTGAAACACCCAAACAAAAGATGTGCATAATGAATGAAAAATTCAAGATCTCCAACTTCCCATGTAGCATTCATTCATAGATTATTTATTTGGTGATTATCTTTCTAGTAATGATTTTTTAAACTTTCTCCTCATGTCGTTTTCTTTAAAACGACACAAAGAGTAAGGAGCAAGTGAGGATACATGGTTTAAAAGCTCAATTTCGTAAAGTAAGAGCCCAAGGCTCAACAAACAAAAAGTGTTAAAACATGTTGAAGTGTGTCATTTACGTGTGATACATCTCCCAAACGGGTTAGCACGGCCCACCCTCTTGCTACTTATTAGTTAGATCCTTCTCAATAGTTAGCTAATCGATCACCACATCTTCTCGGTACTTGGTATCGCTATTTGGCTAAAGGTAATATTCACTTTCCTTTAATCGCAGAGGCAATCTCTTATAATTGAGAAGAAAATCTTTGACTATTGCCAATTAAGAAAGAAATCTTTTGGTGATCCGAACTTTTTTGAATGATATAGTTTTAAATTTTTGGGAATCCTTTATTATGATTCCTGTAATGTCGGGAAACTTTCATAAGGAAATTAAGATTTTAACATTTCAAACGCATACAAAACTCACACACGGAAGCTATATATACATCATGAAACCAATCGGGCAAATATATTATCTGAACTTACACATAGCACACAAAGACATAACATAATTCTTTTTAGTTTATTTCTTTTTTCGAAAATTGCTCTTTGACTTAAACATTGAAGTCTCTCCCACCGGACGACGTCGAAGTCTTTCCTGTCAGAACACTTTCCGGTGGTCTTTTGTAAGTCTCATTAATCAAGATCGCCTAACAGTTAATTATTTTGTTCGAGTCAACAAATCCATTATCTGTGGAGTAAAATCCACCTTCAATAGGTTGTTAAGTAATCAAAGAGCACGAGGTGTTGGTGGTGGCTGATCCTGTTTTCGGCTTTTCATCGGTGGTGATCGGATTTTTTTTTTGGGTCGGGTTTCCGCGTTTGTGTGACGATTTTAGCCCAACTCTCAACTGGAAGTCACTATAGAGCCGAGGAAGGCAGTCTATCAAATGTCAAGTATTGTTGGTCAGTGGATCAACTTAGCTTTTTTATGATTTCTAAGCGCTATTTTGCTGTATCTTTTCAGTGATCGAATAGCATCGACTGGATAGGAGGCCGGGTGCAAAGATGGTCATCAGCCCTTCAGCGAATGTCATCTGAAGTCTGCTCGACAAGGTGCCGCCTGTAGCACCCTCTGTCATCTGGACACGTTTCCTCCCTATTTACTTTCTCCTGTTCTACGAGATGGATTTTCTATATTGTTTGTTATTCCCTATTTCGGTTGGCTGGTTTTAGTTATTTTGGTTTGTACGCGGGCCGGTTTGTTTAGGTTGGCGCCAAAGTTGGCTTATGTTTTTTCAAGAGTGCCGACCCCAACGTGCCATCTACTTTTGTATAGGTTGTTGCCCCCACTCGATTAAAAACAAAACAGACCAAGTACACATGAAATACAAGAGAACAAGCTTTTGGGGAAATCATGCACGAGTTTTACCCGTCTAAAACCAAAATTTAATGATTCCTCATCATCATCTGCATCAATTTTCCCCCCCGGGGGGGGGGGGGAAGTAAAGAAGAGGAGGAAATCTACTTGAACCTTCGTCAGTGCAATCAAATACCTCTCTTCCTACATGTTTGTCAGGTCAAATGGCAACAAACCCCACGGTCCGCATCCTTACAGATTCTAAGTCTCACACCTCCAACCCTAACCAACTAAAAAGAATTTGACAGCTGGGTGGTGCTCTTCTTCGTTTCGTCTGCTGTTGATGTTGGCCGACGACCCTTGTCAGGACCACCAATGATGCCCCAAGTCTCAAATTGCCTTTGTCTTGCTCTCGCTCTCTCTTTCTCCTCATCAGATTTCAACGAGTAACAGTATGGACAAGAAACTCCATACTCATACTCTGCAGCTTGCATGTCAGCATCACTCACAGGCTGCTTGCATCCATAGCAAAGCTTAAAAGTCCCCTGTGCCAGCCCATGCTCCACTGAGACTCGCTTGTCAAATACAAAGCACTCACCTTCCCACAGGCTCTCAGTTTTCGGCACTTCTTCCAAGTATTTAAGTATCCCACCTTCCAAATGATAAACCTAGAGGACATTAAAACAAAACAAACCACTCAGAAACTGATCCCATTTCACGCCATCAGTCATATCATTTTACTACCCTGTAAGACAGCAGAATCAATGATAAAAACCAGACTTAAGAAGCTGCAGGATATGATTAGGAGCAGAGTCCTTGGTTGAGCATACAAACCTCGTTGACCCATGCACCTTATACTGTTCCTGCTTTTGCATTTTATTACTTTTTATATAAACTGACTCGACTATCCAAATACAATTCCTGATAGACATTAAATTAATACTTGGGGAAATAAAGGGAGAACTTAATCCTTCCACCACCCAAAAAAATTTCGGCCTGATCAAGGACTATCCTGCCCATTCTGAAAATGCATATAAGACAAGATTGCTTCTACAACTGGTCAAAAGAAACCTTTACACAGGTGTTATGCAACTATGAGCTGTTTACCTACAGAGAAGATTTTCATCTTTCTCCCCCCTTTTCTCCCTTGGCAGGGTTGGGAGTTTGGACCTTGAGAAGTTATAGAAAAGCTTTAATAGCTATATGTGCATGAGAAAGAGCTCCACAACAGAATTACCTCTTTAAAACCTTTGCTGAGAAGAAAACTCGAAGCTTTCTCACAACGAATTCCACCTGTGCAATACATGGCAACCTTGCTTGGCATGTTTGTTTGAGATCCTAAGTCTTGCTGGAGGTTTTCATCAAGAGAATCTAACCCAGGCTTTGAATGCCCACCAACTGGTTTTTCACCTTGGAATTGATTATCCACCCAAGATGGAAATTCCCTGAATGCTGTGGTACATGGATCAACAGCTCCCTTGAACTTCCCAATCCTAGTTTCATAGTTATTCCGCACATCAATTACCACCTGATGATAAGCAATGTCAGTAAAAGCTAGTAATCATGGATAATTCAAAATGGAAACTGTGCCAATGTTTGACTCCCAATACTCGGTGAACGATTGGACACCTGTCTGTCACTTGACGAGGTATGTCCCATTATTTATTGTTCCCACGGACACTTCTAGAATACTTTTTATTCGGTCTGAAGACACTTTAAAGGGAATACCCAGTGCCGAAACTGTCACATTGTGGGCTCTGCGGAGGGAATACCTACACAGCCTTCCCCTTGCTTTTTTTGCAAGGAAGCTGATTCGAACCTCCAAGACACAATGGAAAGACTCCATCATTGCGCTAAGTCTTCCAGGTTTAAAGACACTTTACATAGTTTTAATTTTTAAAACATGTCATACATTTTTACAAAACATATTCAAATTATACTACCCTTTTGGGGCACATGCATAGAGTTTATAACTACAATAATAATAATAATAATAATAATGGTCTTGCAAAAAAAGGAAACAGAAAGAGAGAGAGAGGAATGTAGCTCACATCAAAGTTGACTATTATTTGAAAATTTTCCTCAGAATTTGTTGATCATGAAACAATTCCACAGCCGAAAAGAAAGGCTTCCTACAGAAGATTGAAAATGATTACAGAGAAATAAAATATTCCCGTGAAGATTGATTTCTTTTGCCTTTTTTTGGGTTTTTTTTTTTTGCAAGAAGATCTTAGGTTACGGCATGAGAAATTTGACACATGTCAAAAATTGTCCTAGGTGCAAATGGCAAAAATGGAGCTCGAATTGAAAATTGAAGAAGATGGGAAGTGAATAGAAAGCAGAAAAAACTGTAAATGAATGGGGGAAGATTCGGAAGAAACTGATATGTAATAGTTGAATTAAAGGAGTTTAATGGGTAAGACGTGGAAGGGCTGAGAATCGTAAACGTTGTGTTTTTACAATCCTAGCCCTTATTTTTTGTTTAAAATAACAATGTAGCATGTGATATAAGTATTTGTCTAAAAAACGCTGAGAGATCTTGAACCGCAAGGACCTCTTCTCTTTATAATAGTTATAGATGTCTATATACATTAAAATAATATTTTTATGGCACATCTTAACCGTGTCCATGTCTTAATTTTTCGGAAATCTAACATATTCTGTCTCTGTGCTTGATAGTTCACCGTCAATATGCCCAGTCTGGTCATTGACCGTTTGGTGCGCCAGATGAGGATGAGCTGAAAAATAAGTTGTGCACGGTTTTTATGTTAATTTGTCCCGTTCCCGGTAAACAACCTCAGATATTTGAATTTAAAAAAAAAAAAAATTATGCGAAAGTCAGAAAACAGCAAAGTGATAAATAAAAAAAAATAAAAAAATAAAAATCAGTAGGCATAGCTCAAGGAAAGTTACTTACTGTATCTGGATCAATAATCAATGCATTCCAATCTTTAGGTCTTACATACGTCCCCACTCTTTCTGCAGGTGACACATCAGGCATTCCAAGAGAAACAATCTGATTAAAACATATAGATAAAAAGAAAACCACAAAACGTTAGCCGAAACAGAAGCATAAAATTAACAAACAAAAGTATTCTCGAAGACTGTAGTAGGAAAATTTATCTAACCAATTAAGTTCAAGGTCACTTTTGGTTTTGGCAGAAAATACCTCTTTCTTCAGTTTGACTCTAACATGATCCCATCGGAAGGGTGCATCTTCCCCTGCTGCAAGAGGAGAGCTGGATGAGTGACCATGATGGATAGCTTCTTCTTCAGGACTAACAGGTGATTCCACTTGTCGAAGTCCCTTTAAGCGGTCATCATTCTGGATAAATTGAAGAACCCTTTTGACTGATTCACGGGTTCCACAAATGCTTCCATTGATTCCTTCAGGTGCAAGAATAATACCCCCCGAAACCCTCTGGAGGAGATCAGCTTGGTGAATATGGCAGCTCACATAACCAATAAAATGCAATCCATGTTAATGAAAATTGAAGCAACAAACTCTATCATGAGTAACAATTTCAATATTAAGCCAGCGAACATGATATTGCTACGTGTGTTTGTGTGTTTGTACATATATATATATATATATATATATATATATATATATATATATATATATATATCCACATTTTTTAATATTAGAATTTCAATATGCTACTGACACCGATACTATATTTGTGGTGTTAGAAGAAGAGAAACGCAACAGCAGCACCCATCACCAATAGAGCGGAATCCTCTACATCTATCCTATAGAGGCAAAATGCATCATAACGAGATTGAGATTTGGGGGAAAGTAATTAAAAAAAATAAAGAGCAGAGGACGGAGGTAGAAAATTTACCATTTGCTGACAGAGATCCTTCAAGGGTTTCCGGAAGAGAGAGTGGTCAGGGAAATCAGCGAATTTGTAGAAGGAGACGACGACTAAAGGAACAGAAGGATCAAGAGGGCTGCTTCCGGATTCTTCCACCGCCGAGGCTGAGTGAACCTGAGCCTGGACGAGGACGGGATTCGGATTTGCGAGGGAAGACAAGGTCATGGCGCGAGGGAAGGTGTGAGGGTTTGAGACTCTGAAGCCTGGGGGAGGCGTGGAGGAGCAACAGGTTTTCATCATATTCATGGGGTTGCCGCTCTTGTGCATCTGGAAATTAGGATTAGGTTTTGGATTAGAGGAAGACGATGAAGACGACAGCATCCTCACCCTCAGCGACGGACACGAGGAGGACGCCGTTCTCGTTCTCCTTCTCCTTCTAACTCTAAACCTCAGCGTCTGAGTCAGACACCCTAGCACCGGCCCTGATTTTACTTGCATATTTTGCACGCATATCGCAACATTCTCACCCACTCCCTCTCTATCGTATTTCTTTCCTTCCTCCGGAAAGCAGCAGGTGGTGCTGCGGTTTTGGACCAGGGAAAGGCCCAACCCTAGCCCAAAAGTACCGTCCACTACCAGACACATTTGTTTTTTTTATATGTACACATGGTCTGATCGGGATCATCTGTTACCTGTTAGAGAAATCTCAATCGTCTATTTCACAAGCTAGAGAAATCTCAATCGTATATTTCACAAGCTCAGGCTTTGCCATTGACTCGACATCGTCTCAAAATTTCAGAGTTTCGATCAAAAAATTCTTTTGCCCCTTTTGGCCACGAGGAAAGCGTAAATATCAGAGTCACTACGAAGAGTGTCGATTCCTTTCGATGTTCTGAATTTTACCTTCATGTGTTTCATGTTAGGCAGTGCCTCCAATTCGTCTAGATTAGGGCGACCAAGGATGGCATTATAAGGCGAAAACAATTTCATCACGTGAAAGATGACCTTGGCGGTTGCATGATTGAGAGGAATTTTCTAGAGTTATAGTGAGAGGAATAACACCCTTCGGATAGATGTATTCGTTAAAGAGCCTTTGAGGTACCCGGTAGGAGGTTCAATGTGAGCCGAGTTGAGACCCATTCGCTGAAAAGCATCCCAGGTGAGGAGATCACAGTCTGCCCCTTGGTTGACAAGAACTCTTTTGACAATATAGGATTCCATCTTCATGGTGATAACCAAAGGATCATTGGGATTATGATCGACTCCGATTAAGTCGTCATAATTGAAACCAATGATTGAGCTTTTCTTCTTGATGACTGTCATATTCTAACCAGTGACAAAAGACAAATGATATGTTTGTCTAAGGAATCAGTATGTTTCTCATGAATGGTGCCAATTTGTTGAAAGTGGATTTCGGTTTCACAGATTCCAACTCTTTTGGACTCAAACGGCTGGTTATTGAAATAGTTTAAGACCCGCAAAAGACCACCTAAGTCTTCTGATGGGGGAGACTCCAACGTTCGAATTAGAAAGAATGGTTTTTGATAGGAAAGAAACAGGCTGAGAGTAAGAGAACGAGAGAGAGAGCTGCTCTTCCTGTGACTTGTGTGTCAAGTGTGGGGGTCTTAGAGAGCGTACCAGGGTTTCGGTGTACTGAAAACTTATATGCATGGACGCCGCTATAGCCGTGTGTATCTGGAGTATTACAACCCTAGTTTTCTTTCAAAGAAATCCAAAGATTTTAGAATTCCATATTCAAATATTCCGAAAGATTCGTAATTTCTATCACTTAGGACATTCGGTGATACATTGAGATCTTTCTCTTATTGATTAGATTCTGAAAGTTTCATTCCTTATCTAGAAAATATGTTTCATATCGAAATAGAAAACAAAAGGTTAATGTAAGGTTTAGTCAAATATTATCTTTAGCATGTGTGATCGGTTCCTTAGAGAGTGTTTGCTCATCGGCTAAGGAGAAAACGACATGCGTTTGGGCTTTCTAAACGCTTCACTGAACCGGTCAAACTGCTATTGTCAGGGAATAATCTAACGTTCAATTGTTGGTTATTCTAGTGGGGAGATGAATCCCTTATTGGTATGAGTCTTAATACAGGTCTTCGGGTCCTTGGGTACTGTCCGGATAGTCCTTTGGATCATACCCCATTAGGAACCAATAGCCCTTTTTGATGCAAATGCCACCTAATGTTAAGATATGATGATTTTCCAACGACTAGCATCCATGTTATTGCTAAAATTGTGAGAGCAGCATAACAAATTTGGGGATAAGATTGGGAATTGGGTCGGGCTATGTGGAGCCTAGCTGGGCTTGTTTTGAAGGTCGAGTTTGGCTTGTTTTTGAGTTTGAGCCAAGCTCAGATTTTTTTTTTTAGATTTGTTTTAATTACAGGCCGAGTCTGGATATCGGTGAGCTTGCCTGTTATAGTCTCGACCCATTTAATATTTTTAGTGAAATTTAAAATCAAATATTATAATATTTAAATGATAATTTTAATAATTTTAATATATTACTATTGATATAATTTTTTAATTTTTTATAACATTGTTATTGTTTATTTTTATAATAGTGTGCAATCCTTAATTTGACATTGTAATATTTTTTTTGTATTTTATTTTGGATTATTTATATATTTTTATTTTGTGTTTTTTATATTATAAAATATGTTAAAAATATAAAAAAATGAAATTATGTAAAAAAATTTGTTTCGGGTCGAAATAGGTTCAAAACCCTTTTAAATTGCCGAGCTTGAGTCTCGATTCGCCAAGTTTTTTTTAGTTGAGTCCGGTTTCAGGCCTATAAAAATTTAGTTGAGCCGAGTCCGGACACCGTTAAAAGGAAGCATTTTTCTTTCTTTTTTTATATATTTTAACAAATTTTTAACAAGAAGTCATCTTGAGTGACAGATAGAAAATATTATAAAATTTAAACTATAAATTACAAAGTATAATTAAAAAAAATTATTTTGCACAATGTTATGCTGCGCAAAATCAGAGCAATAGCTTCCCTACGCTATATGCCTTAAGACTAATTTTATCAATGTTTTAACCATGAAATAAAACTTTCCATCATCCCCCCCCCCCCCCGGCCCAAAAAAAAAAAATTCCCATTTTCCTTTTCTTTTCTTTTGTCTTCTGTAAGACAAAAGTTCCTCGTAGTCATTTTGAAGGCTTCTGAGCTTGCATTTATTAACAGTAGAGTATAAGTGTCATGAATTCCAAGCCACGTCAATTTTGGTCGTCCTCCGCGTTGGCAAAGGTTGTCCATTTGGCAAAAATTAATTCGTTCTTATTGCTGAATCGGATAAAAACGCTACCTCATCACGATGGGTCTTCTCTGCGTTTCTATCTCTGCGCGTACGGAAGTTGAGGAGAGCCATTCCTCTTTGCTTGTCCTGCCTGCAGAAGGCACAACACGCATACGCTCTCTTTCCCTCTCCCTTCAAAGCCCGCTTCGTCATTTCGAATCAACACCCTTTCGTTCTCTCTCCCTCGCACGCCCTCTCCACCAGGTCGATCGCACTTGCTCCTTCCGCCTACAGCCCATTGTCGTTAGCTCGAGCGGCTCTCCTTCGTTGCTCGATCAGGTAAGTGGCCTCTTCCCTCTCTCTTACTCCCTCTTTCTATCTCCTCTCTCTCCCTTTTTATCTTCTTACTCCTCAGGTAACTCCAGCACCCCGGAAAAGAAAACCAACCCTCCTCTACTCTCTCTCTCTCTCTCGATCTTGCTCAATCTCCTTATCTTAGAAAAACCTAACCTCCTACGAGCCCCAGGCGACCGAGATCTGCCCTCAGACCGCAACATCCGGCCAGATTTATTCCTCACTCACTCTCTCTATCTCTATTATTTCACATCCTTGTAATGTTAAGAGGGAGAGAGAGAGAGATGTTGTCTCGTTTTGTTTTTTATTTTACGAATTAGGGGATATTTGTGCAGATCAACAAACTCCGTTTAGTGGAGAGAAATTTCAGCAGGAAGTGAAATCCGAACCGCTTAGCGGAGATGTTGAACGCGAGAAGGCCTCATTTTTTGTGGTTTTTCAACTTGAAATCAACGCTCACTGACTGGTACGAAGAAGCCTCTCGATTTTTTTTAAACCTTTCTTCGTGTGCTTTTCATAAAAATCAGGGTTTCCTTTACTTGGAAATTTTACCCGGTTGATTCGGTTTGTGGTTGAGTACGGCATCTTCTAGGTGGAGTGTACTGCGAAAACCCCGGTGATGAATGCAACTCAAACTGATGAGGATTTTGTTGTAAAGCCCAGATTAGGGTTTTCTGGAAATTGGGAATTTTTTTTTTTTTTTCAAATTGTGTTTTAGATTGTGACTGTGGGAGTAATGCGTTGGATAGTTTGGCGTTTAGATTTATTGTTTTCCTTTTAATTTTAATTTTTGCATTTTAAATTGTTGAAATTGCCCCTATAACGCGAATTTTATGAACATGAAAACCAAGTGTATTTAAATTACAGTCTGCAAAGAGCAGATAGCTGCAGTGGCTATGTCTTGTTTCCTAAGCAATAATTTGTTTCTAGCATGATGGAACACTTATTTCCACCCAGAGGCATTGATCGGACAACTTTCACTAAAATAACAAGTTTTATTTATTTGGTTTGGGTAGTCTAGTGGATGGGGACTGACTCTGAATGTTTCGTTATAGACAATTCCATCAGGGTTCATCAAACACATGGAGGGAGTAGCATGTGGATCAGTTTTACTGATGGGTCCTAGCGACAACATTTGGCACGAGAACTTAACTCAGCATGATGGTCGTTAATCCTTCAATGATGGCTGGCCAGCATTTGTAAAAGATCACTCCCTTGAATCCGGTGTTCAGATATGATGCTAATTGCATTTCACTGTACGTGTTTGATCGAACAGCCTGTGCAAAAGAGACCACTTTTCATGCAGCAAGCAGTCAAGATCCAAAAGATATTGAGTAATATGTTGGAGAGAGAGAGAGAGAGAGAGAGAGAGAGAGAGAGAGAGAGAATGAAACTGCTTTTTTGCATGACGCTTTTGAAGCTGTACCAAAGAAAATAAGAGGGGTCTCTCCTGAAGTCCCTTTGGGATCCATGAGGAGTATGGAAGCATGTGAAGAGGATTCTTCTTCCATTGAACCACGAAAATGTGTGGAGTTATCATTGAACTATGCCTCATCTTCTCTGCCATCTCAACCACTTAGTGTCAATGAAGAGCTGGGGATTAATGGTACTTCATCATCTTATTGCTGCAAAGATTCTACCAATTGCGCTCTGGCTTTGCGAGCAATTGCATCCCATAAAGTTTCTAGTAAGCAGACTGTATGGTTTATTTCTTGCGATCATTGCTTTTGAATGTCAAAATGCATCTTAATCTCAAGGCAGGTAAATATTTCCTACTGAATCAATTTTTTGTTTTGTGAAGTTTGATACCCGATACCTTCATTGAAAATATTGTATTGACCCTTTTAAGCACACGCCATTTCTTAACACTTAAGCCCCTGAATTTTTTTGTAGTGGCAGTGGTCAAAAACAGGGCTAGCAAGAAAAATGGATCGCAATTATGTGCCCGGGGTTGTGTCGCAATGCGATCAGTACCTGAAGAAAAAAAAGCCGCTCGATCTTTCAATTCATGTTTCCCAACCTTTGTGAGAATTATGAAGAAATTCAACATTAGTAGTTCATTTACTCTTGAAAGAGGTTTGCATGGTTTGCCTTTTTCTATCTATGATTGTTTGTTATATGAGATGTCTTTGTTGCGAGTTACACAAATGCCCATGGTGTGATTCAAACTGAGAGAGAAAGAGGAGAATGTACTAAATTAAAAGGTGGTGAGATGTCTATAATGAAATTTCTCTCTGATCTCACACTTCTCAAATGGTTTATGAGGAACCATGTTCCATGTTTTTAAGATGTCTTTCTGCTACCTTATCACCTGGATGAGTGGTGCTTGTGAGTGGTGGTGGTTCTGAGCTTGAACTGTGTTGCCAGCATGCATCGCGATCGTGCATGTGACATCTAAGATACTTGCTTCAAGTTGCAGTCTAGGTTCTTGATGATTTGAATGGATGGTATCCCCAGGTTGGCAAGCTTTCTTTATTTCTATTATACTTTTTATAGTATTCTAATGTAGCCATATTCACAGATGGTACCTTTAGACTGTATATCTTTTCCATGCATTTCCTGCAGCAGTTGCCTGTTGGGTTCTTTATTATTTGAATGTGGATTTTCTTATGTGACCCTTCACTTTACGTTTTAACATGTTATTCTTACTTTTCCTTTTTCTTTTCTTGATGCAGAAAGTCTCATACAAGTTTTCAATGGCACATCTCCCGAATTGCAAGATAAAGGTTGTTCTCCACAATCTAGAAGGGCAGTGTTGGGCAATAAATTCAGTCCTGACAACAAAAGTGCAGACTGTTCATACTTTTTGTGGAGGTTGGATGGCTTTTGTTCATGCCAATGATATCAAAACGGGGGATATCTGCATTTTTGAACTTGTAGGCAAATGTGAAATGCGTGTGCATGTTCGGGCCGGAAAAGTGAGTGCTAATGGTTCAGCTATTGGCACAAATGCTCCTCACAGTAATATAAATGGAGGTCCCTCAAAGAAAACTAAAGGTGCTTCACTCGCTCGCTTTGAATGCTCAAACAAGTCAGCATTGGTTAAAACTGGTCAGGATGGGCCTTTCTCCATTGTCACAAAGAAGCGGGCTAAAACATCTAAGGTTTCTGACAGTTCTGCTTTGCATTCTCTGTCAAAGCTTTTAAAAGATAAACCTGGTAAGGGTTCCATTGCCTTTGGTTTTTATCATAGGATAAGACTGGGGTTTGTGCGTTTTAAAGGCCAGTCATAGCTTCATCTTCATTTGATCAATTCTTTTTGAAAGCTCGTTATTGCTCCTGAGTTCATGATCTGAAAATACTATGTTATCTTGTTTATTTAAGTTGAGCAGTGCATTTCAGCTATAATTATAAGGTGATGACCATATTTCATAAGAAAAGCTGATCGTGTTGGATAGACAGCATGAGCCATTTTCCATATATTGGACTATTTAAAAATGGATTCTCTGGATTGCGTTCTAAAATATATATAAGGTCATCTATATATCAGCTTGAACTTTTTTTGTATCATGGTACTTTTGCTTCTAGTGAGATGTTAAAGTCATATTGTTAGTCTAACAGATCTTTAAGTCAGAGAGTAAAATGGAAATATTACACTTCCGTAGTTGTCTAGATCTGTCAATGTTTCATGAGTTAAGGGCCCTATTTTGTCTCTTGGAGTAGAAGCCATGCCCAAAGCTTGTAATCATATTTGAAACACTTATGGTTACTTTCAGAAAGGAGAAAAAAATAAAACAGTTAACATGTATATACGTTTTCCTTATCTGCAATCTTGAAAGTGGTTTCTATCTTCATTTTTAATGATAAATTTAGAAACTTGCATATTTTACTGAATTGAGCTTCTGAATGCAAAACTGAAGCAGCCAGTCAGAATAGAATGAGCATACGAGATGAAATGGGTTCACCTGCGGGAGGCTCTTTGTCTTTGGCTAATGCTCCTGAAGAAGATAGAAGGATTCGGTATGTTTCTTCCTCGTTTCCTAATTTTATCACAGCCATGAAAAAGTTCAACGTCAGCTGATCGCTTACTTTGGTGAGTGTTTTGTTTTGTTAGGTTACTTTTTGATTTGTGGATAGTTTAATCTTTATCTTTGTAGTGGTTTGAATGAGCTTTGCAACAATGTTCCCAAATATCTTAGTTGCAGAGTTAAAACCAACTCAATAAATTAGATGAAGCACAGACTGATTGGAGTAAAAGGAAAATGATGAAATTATGGGGTGACCAACATTAGTGTAGTAAAAGAGCCGAGAATTGTACTTGGTGTATGCTTGGTTTGTTTATAATTGAAAACAAGCTTGGCAACACCACCTCTTGCAAAAATTTACTTAGTGCATGTTTCATTGTTTTTTCGATTGGCACATTTTCATTTATATAGGGAGAATGCAAGTCAATTTATTATTGATAAGGCATAAGGTAAAGCATGTGTATGCGTTTTTTTGAGTTTTCTTTCAAGGAATTGACATTGCTTGTAATGTGAAACCAAGTATGGGCTTTAATGGTTCACCCTCTTTACCCCACTCTTTGTATAAAGCTGTGGTTGCAAAATATCATCGTCATTTCCATTTTTGATCTCTTATGCTCTTTTAGTAATCTTGTTGACATGTTTTCTCTCTCTATTTTGGGTCTTTCTTCTTTCTTTCGTTTTTCTCTATATCTTTATTTTTCTTCTTTGGTAGTAATGTGATAGCCTAAAATCTGTGTTGGAGGAGATTTTGAAGGAAAGAAGACTGTGTAGTGTGTGCCGTTTTGGTGAAACAGGGTTTCCCTTTTGCCCATCGAAAACTCATGTTCAGAATACCATGAATCAACCTCAAAAGGGTTTCAAGGCGCCTGAAAATGGCGAGCTACCTTTTGTTTGGAAGGAGTTCAATATTAAACTTGTGGATGAAGAAGATGGTATCAATGGTCCCAAGTAAGAAATTATTGCTTCTGCCTCCTGCATTATGTACCATGCTTTTTATTTGTCTACCCTATTTTATCTGTAACATGTCATTTGATACTCTTTATGACATGGCTAACTAATTACTGTAAGCATTTATGTTTCCCTTTTCCTTTACTGGAATATACATTGGCACATCGGCATCTACAAACTGTGGCTGCATATCACATGTATGTTTGATGAGATGTTTATAATTTTGTTTTATGACTCTGTTGTGTAGAAGAGAGGGACAATATAAAGTTGTGATTAAGTTTGTAGCACAGGCTAATTTGCATCATTTGGGACAATTTCTTGCTCAAAAGCATGCAGATTCACCGCAAGAAGCTCTCCAAATTCTGGACATTGTCTTGAGAGAACACTCAACCCGAAGGTAAAATTTGTGACCATTGCTCAACACCATAAATCGTGCCTGACTTAGCTGTTATCGATCTTACAAAGTCCTACTTTTCCAAGTATTGCCCTATCGGAAGATCCTTCTCCTCTCCCGAAATTGGAACACCACAATGTCTAGGAGAAGGATTGGAATGGTGGTGTGGATTCTACCAGAGTATAAGGCCCACACAAATGGGATTGTCTTTGAATATTGGTAATTGAAGCTCGCATTGTGAATATTATATCCCGGTAATTGTATCTCAAGGTCATTCACTTTTCAAGTTTTGACTGTAGATATGTCTTCTGCTGCATTTATTGAACCTCTTCTCGTAATTGAGTCCATTGCTGGGGAAAGATGTGTTTTCCCAGACATTGTTTGACTGTGATCAGATAAAGGTATGCATTTTTTTTTTTTCACTTCAGTATGCTGTGTTCTTTCTCTTTAGTTGATGCTAATGAGAGGAACTTGGTCTTTCTTGACTCCTTGTTAACGTGTAATTGTACTTTGAATTTCCATTCAGATCAAGAAGTCCCTGAGGGGGTTCAAAGTTGAAGTAACTCACTGGGGAAATGTACGGAGGAAATATCGTGTTTTGGGATTGACATCTCAGCCTACACGAGAGCTAGTGTATGATATTTGTCTTTCTTTCTTATCTCCAGTTTTCTCTTAAAGATTTTTTTTTTTTTTTGGCTTGAATTGTGCAGTACTGTTAGTCTCTAGAGATTGTTTAACTTGGCTTCTATCCATGTAAATATCTTAAACAAAGCTGAAACAAGATGCTTTATGTAATGGTAATGCTGTGCCCTTGTTTATTTCATGGCTTCTTGCTTTACTCAAGTTCCCAGTTGATGATAACTCAACAATGAAGTCAGTTGTTGAATACTTTCAGGAGATGTATGGCTTTACCATTCAACATGCTCATCTCCCGTGCCTACCGGTAGGGAACCAGAAAAGGCAAACTATTTACCAATGGAGGTAGGGTCCAATGTTTTAATATGTTGCATACCTTTATATTTTCTTGAACTGGAGATAATTTTCCAACAACGTTCTGAATTTCAACTGCTCGTGCTCTTAGGCTTGCAAAATTACTGCTCTCTTAAAAGTTACAGCCAAAGGCCTAGAGACCTGGAAAATGACATTTTGCAGGTTTATTTTTGTTTATATTCTGTTTTAGAGCTATGTATGATATAAAAATCAGTAAATTTTAAAGATTTAAGTTGTCTTTGCACTTCAAGTTTGCCTGTAATAAACAATCAATGTTTTCCTCTTTATGAGCCAGCTGCAGTCAATCTGCTTCAAAAGTCTTGGTAATGAGTATGTAGATCATTGTTGCTGTGGTTTAGGATATCCACATCTTGCCTACAGAAAGGCACACCTCGTGAATGGAATTGTGTAAAAACTAACATGACACTGCATTGCATGCCTGGGGCCAAGGATTCTGTTCCTATATTCTAGAAGCAAGCTTGCAAAGAACCGCTTCTGGAAAAAACCAGAATGTTTGGCAAGGGTTTCTTTTGGAACGGCATTGATTGCTTCAATAGTTCTTGTCTGCACCACAATAGTGAAGAAGATAGTTGTGGAAGGTGTGGAGGGAGATCATATGATTCCGGATTCACTTTTTACTTGAGTCCTGATGATTTATTTTGGTAAGGTTTCTTCAAGCAATCTGTTCAAGACGCTTTTCTGTTTTGAAAACTATTGTTACCTTACGATCCTAAATATTTAGTTTATAGTAAATGGAAAATATGCATAGTACAGTAAAAGGGGACAGGTAATACATAACGTAGATGATGTCTTTTATAAGCTGAAGTATTATCGAATTATAAAGAGATGCAAACTTTATAAAGTTTGGCTGGTATATTTTATTTGGTAACATATGAGGTCTATTAAGGACCGGAAAAATGTTCATTTCTTAGTTGGTTGTCTCTTCCTGGCTTGGTGCCTTGTGTGGATGAGAAATTTAACCAGAATCTTATCCTTAATAGTGTAATGGGATGCATGGCTTTGCGTATATTGTGGCTTTATTCCTCTTGGCTTCACATCTTTTCTGGCTTCGCTATAATTTATTTTGGACCAAGTTATGGTTTTACTATTTTCGCTGGAGACTCTTATGTGATACGAAGACTTCAAAGGAAATGAAATTGCAACGACTTATGTGATATGAGACTCTTATGTGCGCTGGAGACTCTTACGTGATATGAAGACTTAAAAAGGAAATGAAATTGCAACGGCTGTTCGGTTAATGATGATGAAGTAATGCTAGGATTTTCAAAAGTTTGTATAGTGGTCCCTTTCTTCAAGAGGACATGATTGGTTTTATGGTTCTGTTTAGGCTCATGCTCTAAGGATCTTTGCTGATTGTAGAGGACTTGAACCGAGATTGGAAATGGATTCTTCATTAGCCTTTTGCTTTTTATGTACTTCAGTCTCGAAGGGTTTGGGTTTCTCTTCCCTTCATTTAAAAGTCATAACAATATGTCCCTTTAGAATTTAGAAAATCATCAGTTTATTTGAAAGGCACAATTTCATTGTTAGGAAGTGGCATTTTAATAACAAAACACCAGTTTATTTAATTTTTATAATTGTCTTTTTTACATAAAATAATTATTTGGACACAGTTTCACTATCGAGTACTTGACTAAATGAATAACCGAATAGGCACTCGATAATCAATCAGTCAAACAAGCATTTGATAACCGAATAGTTGAACGAATAGGTGCTTGGTAACAAAATAGTTGAATAGCCACTCGATAGCCGAATAACTAAAAATATTTGGAAACTGAACAAATAGGCATTCGGTAACAAAATAGTCGAACAGATACCCGGTAATCGAACAATCGAACAAATAGGTGCTCGGTAAATGAATAGTTGAACAGGCACTCATAATCGAATAACCGAGCAAACACGCATTTTGTAACCGAGTAATTGAATAGCCAAACATTACTCGGGAATCGAATAGCCGAATAGCCACTCGGTAGAATTTTTTTGGCCAGATCTCTCGGTTACTACCGAACAACTAATTCTCTTGGTCATTTCTGAGAAACTAAGTAACTTATTTCTCATTACCTACAACATATTACAAACTATATTTAATAGAGATACCCATTATTTGTTTACAGAAACTCATTAGTTTAACAAATTTTAAATATATATATTTTATGTTCATTTCTTGAAAATACATTATAAATATTTATTAATCCATTTACAATTTCTCGTTGTCCACTCTTTATTTTTAAAACTTTCTCACTCAAACCATTATTTTAATGACAAATACCCTCACTTTAGTTGACTGAGAGATACATAATGTTTTAACCAAAAGTTTTCTTTGTACCGTCACACCCCTCACTTTAAATCACCTCACTCTATTGAACAATAATTGTGATATACTAAACATTTTCTTAAACAATAACCGAGATATGTCAAACACTTTAACCATGAGTTTTCTTATATCAAAATTCTAAATTATGTTGATTTAACTTTATATAGATTTAAAATTCAACACGTTTCATAACAAAAATGTTTCAATTATTTTTTTACACTTTCTTTCAATAGGCACATGATTCTAATATTTCATACAAAATTCAAATTTTACACCGTGCGAAGACAATATTGTGTTGTATTAGACTAAATGGTTTTGATTATATGAATTATCAATAGTTGTGTTTAAAAATTCTGTTAATTGTTGAAAGTAAAATTGAATTTTTTTAACTAGCAAATACATTGTATAAATCTTGTTTGGTATTTAATTTTTTCAATACATATTATTATTTTATGAATTATTGTGTTCCTTAAAATTTTGTGTTCCTTAAAATTATTATGAATTATTATATTCTCTAAATTATTAGGGATTATTATATTCTTTAGATTATTTCAATCCTCGTTACTTGGCCTACCCTTGTTCGACCACACGATGGCCTCGTCGACCAAGGGCTGGCCTTGGTCGACTAATGCAGGTTTCTATAGAAGCCTACAGCTAAACCCCCCTCCCAAAAAAAGTAAATTACTAGAAATATTATATGAACGAAAAATACATTTAAGTCAACATATTCTAGAAAAATTTTAAGGAACATGAAAGTTATAGATTATGAATATTAGTTTGATTTGTAATATTATATAAGAAAATTCAAAACTTATTATAATAATTTATTAAAACAATGGAGGATTAGAATTCATATTTTTATTAAATAATAAAATATTTGAAAACATTTTCATATTAAAAAAAGTATTTACAACTGTGGTCATGTGTTATCAATATTATAATATTATAATATTATAGTATTTTATAAATGTAATTTTTATCCTTTATTTCAAATATTTTAAATATTTTTTTCATATAATCATAAAATTTTATAACAAAATTATCATTTATTTTGCATATATTATTATTTAGTATTTTTTGAAAATTTTTTATAGTATCCCATTAAAATGGCATTCATTATCTTGTTGAATATGTCAAACATCTTCCGATTATTAACTACAGCACTCAAGAATACGTGAAGATCACCTGAATTGAAGCAGATCTGGGGGTTTTAGACTCCTTGCTTCTTTTCGATTTGCTTTGATTACTCCTTGTTTTCTTGCAACATCATTCATAATACATCATGGATTAACCTTTAGCAGTTATGCAAAATTGATATACTTCGAGTGCTTTTCTCTATTTAAAAGCCAAATGTTAGCCCCCACACCATTTCCTTTGGACAACCTAGACACAAGTCAGAGAGGCATAGTCCTTTAATGTAAAAAAACATTACATGTAACTTTCATGTGTTTCGGAAATCTTGTTGTTTAAAATTTGTTGACAATGCAATTTAAAGTTTCTGAATCATTATTCATATATTATTCATGTAGATTAATATAAATTATTATTGATATTTATAATTTTTGTACCGCAAAACACTTCCTCCTGAAGCCCCTCCCTTGGTCCACCAAAGCCGAAAAGACATTAGGCCAACACTGCTTTCATGGTTTAATCGGGACACTCAAACCCAAAATTTCTTGATGCCTTTCCAGTAGGAATGCGCGGGAGGGGTTCTTAAAGATAAGACGATTCTACTTGTAACACATCAAATTGACTTCTTGCATAATATTGATCATATCTTTGTGAGTACAGTTGAACCTTCAGTCTTGTGTATCATTCAAGTCAGGTTATTTGACTCTTGCATCTCAAATGTAAGTCATGAGAGATGGCATGATTGTGCAATCTGGGCAATACAATGATCTACTCGAGTCTGGGTTGGACTTCAAAGCATTAATAGCTGCCCATGAGAACTCCATGGAACTTGTTGAAGCGGAGGCAAAGGCAATGACGAGTTCCGATGATCACCAAAAGCCTCTTCCAATAATGGAGAAGCCAACGGTGAAAACAACTCTACAGATCAATCAAGATCTCAAAATGGTAATTCTAAGTTCATCAAAAGGGAAGATAGGGAAACAGGCCAAGTGAGTTTGCACGTATACAATCTATATTGTATCGAGGCTTTTGGTACGTGGGGTGTGGTGGCGGTATTACTGGCTCCTTTGGTTGACAAAGAACTTGGCCTTGGTCGACCAAGGCCACAGATTCATCGACCAACACCTGGCCTTGGTCGACCAATTCTTCTTCTTCTTCTTCTTTTTGTTTTTTTTTGTTTTTTTGGTTTTTTTGTATGGTGTACATTAAATGGGCCGGCTTTATGCGTGAAAAAATATGGTGTCCCTTGATTTTTTTTTTTCTTTTTCGAAGTGACACATTTTTTTGTTTGTTTGTTTGTTTTTTTTTTTACTTGGTTAATTTTGTGTTAAAATACCGCCTTTCTCTTCTTGTTGTCTATAATCTATATTCATTCGATATGGGATAAAAATTCATCTCTCCTTATTCTCTCTGTAATCTATATATCTATTTAATATAGGATAAAAATGTTTTGACATTTCATTTAACTTATATTATACCAAAAATATAATACATGTGTTTATTTAATAAAAAATTTTCCCTCTATTTTTGCAAGCCATAATTTTATAATTTTTAAATTATTTTATTTTTCAATTTATCTCTTACTAAATAAATTAATACAGGTACATTTAGATAGTTTCTACCCAAATGTAAATTGAGGTATTTGATGAATATAACAAATATTTCAAAAAATACCATTTAGTATAGTATGTTTTAATGACATGACATGATGTTATAAATCAAATCTTTATAGTTATTTATTGTAAGTAATCATAATTTTCTAGCAAATTTTAAATTTCGTAAATTCAAAATTGAGTTGACATTTTAATATATTTTTTTATAAATGATCACCCAATATTTCAATTTAAACACATGGCATTACAATTCAAATCGTAATTTTTTTAAAAGATTTCAATGTTTCAATTCCTTACAATTTTTCAATTTTATAAATTCAAAATTTAACTAACCGTTTCAATGATTTTTTTTTAACAAGCGGACAGCTGATATTTCATAACCAAGTTTAAACTCAAACTTGTAGCTCAAAAGTTTGACTTCTCTCGGTAGCCGAGAGCTAACCTCTTAGTAAATGAGTAGCTTTCTTTTCTTATTGTAACCGAGCTATAGCGGAGAAGCTTGACCTCTCTTAGTTGTCGAGAAACTTGACCTCTCTCAATAGTTCAGGAACTTGATAACCGAGAGTAATATTTCTAATCTTTGCCCCTAGGAAAATGAAGGCTAAGATTTTGAGGCTTTTAACATTTATTCTTACCATTTTCGCCAACGTCGTCTTTGTTTCCCTCTTTACTCTGCATGACCACTCCAGGAAACTCTTTTGCGGCTTTGCTGCCTCCATTTTCTCCATTATAATGTATGCTTCTCTGTCCATCATGGTAAGCCTATTAACCACACCCTACCTTTCCATTTCTCTTAATCTTACTTGCCTTTTCTTTTTCTTTTTTTAAAGAAACATTTAATGATTTATTTTAATATAGACTTTTTGATATGATTCATGAGAATTATGAATGGATTCTTGCTCTTATTATTATTTTTTGGATTATAAATGCATGTATTGGAAAATGCAGAGGTTGGTGATCAAACCAGGCTGTGGCCTTGGTCGACCAAGGCCCTTACATATATATATATATATTTAACTCTCTCTCTCTCGCTTTTTTTTTCCCAGCTTGCTCAACCGAGAGATGCCATGAATCCGAGAGATACACTACTTCTCTGGTGTATTATTTACTCCTCAGCACATTATTTTTTATTTACCTATAGATGATATTATTTTTCCTTTACTTAAAACATACAAACAAATAAAAATTAAATATGCAAATAAAAAAATTGTGTTAAATTTTTTTTAAAAATATATTATTTTTTCTCAATAATTTTTACTTCTCAGTATATTATCATATTTCTCTTACTATTGCAACACCAAGAGAGCTGTGATAGCCTAGAGATACACAAGAAAGTCAAGAGTCAAGAGACGCATGTGGAAAATTTACCGAGAGGTAGCTGAGAGGAGCCATGTCTTTGGTCATTGAGAAGTTTTAAGTGAGTTTTGTTAGTTATCTCTATCTTTAATAATGGTAAATTAATATGAATAACCATTTATAATCTCTATTTTGATATTATATATTGCATGTTGGTGTGCTCAGTGTGGAGTTATAGGTATCACATTGTTCCTATCTACCACTAGATATATCTACCTTTAACTTCGACGACTGCCGCGACTCCATTTCAACATTCCATCCTTTCCATGCCTACTATGCCAACTATGGTACCTATACCATCTCATCTGTTCCAAATGGATGCCTCTCCCTTCACTTTCTCTACTAGCAAGGACAAAAGAAAACACAAAGGTCCAAAGTCAAAGAGGCATAGTTACTTATGCTCTTCGGCCTTCTCTCCTCTCTTCTCTTCGAAACATAAAAAATATTATATGCAACTTTCATGTATTTCAGAAATCTCATTGTTTGAAATTTGTTGATAATGTAATTTAAAGTTTTTGGATCATTATTCATATACTATTCATATAGACTAATATAAATTATTATTGATATTCATAATTTTTTATAACTTTTTGGATCATTATTTATATATTATTGGTCCACTGTGCCCCCTCCCTTGGTCAACCAAAGCCCTTCCTCTTCCTTGGTCCTTGGTCGGCCAAAGCCCTTCCTTGATCGACCAAAACCCTTCCTTCGGTCCACCAAACGCTGCGTTTGCATCGACCAAGATGAGGACATTGGACCAACACTGGTTTAATGATTTAATTAGGCCATTCAAACCCAATGCTAAAGAATAAATAATAAATCTAAAAATAACCCATATATTTGTTATGTTTATCACATATCTTATTTTTTTCTTTACATTTTGACTTGAGTGGCCTATTTGATCTATTTAAACATATACAATTACAACTCTAACACTGGGCACATCACCCAATCTTTGATAACCAAATTTAAACTCTACACCGCACATTTTGCGCGGTGTACTCCTCCTTGTTTTAGATAGATAGCGAATTTGCAGCAATAATAGTTTTCTTTTAGCAACAACATTAGCACCTTTTCATCTTAAAGGTTGCCTCCACCGAAAGAAAAAATAGTATATAACTACCAAATTTATTGTATAATAACCATGTACACTAATTCATGAAAAGATTGGCTATTTGAAAAACTCCACACGTCTATATAATTTTTTTTTTCTAATTCTAGTTAATATATACTATAAATTGAATAAGATAAGATATCATATATATATATATATATATATATATATAGAGAGAGAGAGAGAGAGAGAGAGAGAGAGAGAGAGAGAGAGAGAGCTGTAAAGGACAGTAAAAGGGAGAAGAGGTTAGCCAAATGGTGACAATGCCAATTTCCACTGGAGCATATGGTTTTGTTGTTTGCAACTAGGATTCTTATAATAACCGATGATAAATGGCGTCAGTTAGGATCACAACCTCTCCTCAATTCTTTTGTAACAGAAATTGCATCGAATGCTAAAATTTATTGGCATAATGATTATCGACCACTAAGAAATCTTTTATAACATTAAGAAACCCGACATTGCAAGCTGTTTTTTTCCTTTTCATTTTAGTTGAGAAATATTTGAAATAAACAAAAATACATTCAGGCAACCAGTGAAGCGGGGAGAAAAGGTTATCCTCCCCCCAAAAAAGATAATTGTTTCCAAACCATGTTAATTGTAGAAAATTTTGAATATGTTTGGGATAAATTTAAGTGTTTGCTGAAGCTTTTGTGTAAATAATTTAGATTAAACTCAAAGGGTTTTTGAGAGAATATTTGAAGAAATTTATGAAGTTGAAATGATCAACAAAAGATTAGAGTTTTGAGAGAATAAACTCAAGGAATGATAGAAAGAATAGTGAAGCTTTCTTTGAATATGTATGAAAAAGAACTTTACAAATATTTTGAGTCAATTACCTCAGACAAAGGGACAATTGCCCTAAATAATTTTGGGTCAATTACTCTAAGAAATACAAGAGGGATAATGCACTGAATATGAGTGGTTGAATGAGAAGTGGAGAGGTCTTTTTCAATTAGAGAAGATTGTCTCTTATTTATTTGATCCATCTGCTACTTTCTCCTACTTCAATCCTACCCTACTATATAGTTTGAATACAAGTTCTCTTAAATTCTCAACTTTACTCCACTTTCTTCCATACATCAAATGAGAGGTGCGACACTTATTTATAGAGGGATGAGACTCAGTTAGCGAGTAGACTCATGCATTAGTCAGTAGGCACATAAAACTAACTGGTAGAGACAAACCAAAAACTACCCGTTATAATTTTTGCCCAGAATGCCCTTGGCTGTTTGGGCTGCTACTTGGGCCAAGAATGACTGTCACGCCCGACTCTCCCATTGAGCACGTAACAACCATTACATCACCCCCAAATACGTGTGAACTCCACTCCGTGTCCCGTGATACTGCAAGGTATTTCGATATCCGTCTCATTTCATGAATAAATACCAAATCATTCATAGGCCATTCCGGCCGTCCAAACAATTTCAAGTAATTCCAACTTCAAAATGTACATCAAAATTCATAATATAGTTCAAATGTCCCGATGAAAGTAAAATACTTTACCAAAGAAAATTTCAAACAAAATAAGTGAAATTCCTCATAATAATAAGGATTTTACTAATACTTATCTAAAAAAATCAAGTAAGTATCAATTAAATTCAAACAAAATAAGATGTACTAGAAGTTCCATTTCATGGTCCATATAACATAATTCCCAAAATAATCTCACAAATGTTACCTACCAAGGTTCAACCAAAATAACTTTTTCGTCTGGCACAAGATGATGTCTACGTCTCCAATCTAAACTTCCTCTGAAAAATTAGAGAGAGGAGTGAGTATTACAAATACTCAGTGAGTGAAGTGCAATGATATGATGAATATGAATGAGGAGTAAGGGTGGTGATACCAAACATGTATTATCAAATTCATCTCAATGCACTATATAAAACAATTTACCTAAATTGAAATTTAAATCACATTCACAATGATTCAAGCATTCCAATTCAATAAATAATTCAAAATTTTCCTTTTTAAATATTTTTGGAATTTATCAAAACTATTTTCCTACTAATGGCCGTCGGTAGGATTCGTCAAGCGTTTTTCACAATTTTTCATAAAATCCCCTTTTATGTTGGCGTTGCCCCAAAGTTTCATGGGATGCCATCACATTATCACGGCTGGCTTGAGGAGACTTTCCAACCCACCTACCACCAAGTCAAATTTTAACCAGCATTAACCACGTCGCCCTGATAGCCCCAGTTCATGGCAAGACTTAGACTATAGTCATTTTTTTTTTATCCATGCACCATGTTACAAAAATTTGGTTCATCAATCAAGATTTATGCTCATATACAAACAAGAGCAGTCCATAATTCACATATTAATACTCATTGTAACACAGTGTAAATAATTCATCATATCCATAAAAGAGTCATGGATTTATAACATTTCATTTCGGGGCATACCACAATTACAAAGATATTTCAAATTCATTTGAAAATTCAATTTATAAATCATAATCAAAATCATTTTACCTATTCATATGCAGCATAGCACCCACTCACCTCTTAGGAAGACGTTCACTCCCAATTCCAAAATCGAACCCAATGTAATGCCTTCTTGGACTCCAATTGATTATCCTAGATCGATAATTACAATTTTAACGTTAATTCTCGCTTATTTTTAGGGTTTATGAATTTTTCTTAATTTAGCACAAACCCTAATTTCTCAATTCTAGGAATGTAATTCTAATTCCACCATTTGCACGTGGTTTACATCAATATAAATTCTCATTTACCATTTTCCCCCAAATTTCTATCCATTTCAAACCCTAACTCTACAACCCCAAATTTTAAATTCCTCAAATCACAACAATAAATTCTAATACATCAATAAGAAATTATATCCAAGTTTAAAAGTTAGAAATTACCTCAATTTTGGGGTTTGATTAAGTTTTATGCATAGGATTGCAAAAAACCATAACTTTTTTCCTTCGTAGAGCAACTCTAGATTCTTTCGTTTAATCTTCCTTTTCTCAAGTTGAGTGAGGATTTTGGAGTTTGTTTGAGTGAGTTTAAATGGAAGGGAAACTGATTGTTAAGATGGAATCAACAGGGTGTGTGTGGGAGAACGAAAATGAACACAGAGAGAGGAGAGAGCTGTTGAGAGAAATGAACGAGGGAAGAGAGAAATGAATTAAGGCTCAATTGATACTTAATATTAATGGATTTATCAATTACCATCTTACCCCTTGTGATTCAAGGGTTTGGGTTGGGGTTAGTTGTCCAATTTGGTCATTTTGTACCTCAATTTATTAGGGCTTGAATAGACAGGGCGACTCACAAAAGGAGTAAGGCGACCCATGTTTCATTTTATACATGGATGGATCATCCTACTTATTGGGCAAGGCGACTTGTTCTTGGTTTTCTAGGAGCTCAAGGCGACTCAAACATAAGTTGGGACGACCTATGTTCAAAATTTTCTAAGTCTTGGGTCGACCCAAGGATTGGGCAGGATGACCCAAGAAGGTAAGTCCTTAGACCACTTGGGACGACTCAATATTATGTGTAGGGCGACCCAAACGTATCAAGGCGCAAAGCACCCCTTCTATACACTTATAAGGTGCCCCATCTTTAGCCCAGGACGTCCCAAAATCCCACACAAGTCATCCTGTATCTTTAATGAACACTCCCAGGGTGACCCAAAAAAAAAAGATGAGATAACCCATTTCTCCACAATTCACAGCATGAGCTGACCCAAATAAATGCATAGGATGACCCAACTCAACTCAACCAAGTCTCTGAACTTTGTATCCAAAATCCCTTTGGATCATCCCCCTTAGTGCACAGGGTGGCCCATCTCCTCAATCCTTACTCCCAGGGCGTCTCATGCTCTACACAAGATGACCCATCCTCTTTGTAATTCACTCATAAGCCAACCATCTTGAAATGAGATGTCTCATCCTTCCAATTTCTAACCTACAAGCCAACCCAACTTCCCTTTGAGTCACCCTACTACTCACAACCTCCATATTCATGAGCCAACCCAAGCAAATTGTAGGACAATCCAACACTCTTTAATCCTTTCACAAGCCAACCAAGGACATTGTAGGACAACCCAACATCGCTTATTCCTACAAAAATCCAACGTTTTGCTTCCAATGTGTTTTGATCTTATACATTCATGATTTTCCCAAAAAGACATTACACCATTAAGCCAACTAACACTTTATGATTTATATGGCTAAATAAATTAAAAATCCCAACGCTTAGTAATTATATGAGAAAATAAATTGAGAAATTCAAATATCGAATTTTTAGGTATTACATCTAAAATCCAAAATTAATTACTATCGGTTTCTCTCGATATTTTATAATGAAAATTGAAAATTAAATAAAATTTTTTTCGGTATTATAATGAAGCCTTGTTGTGGCTTCTATTTAAGCTTTGGATGTCCCATTATATGAGCTTTAATTCCTTCAAAGCCGGACCATATTCTGCTTCAAAGTGGACGTGAACTTAGCTTGGATTGGGCCTTGTTTTGTGAGCATTCTGTGCAGCATATGTGGGCCAGTCTTCTGTGCTCGATTTGGGCTGACTGTGCGGTCCTCTTGAATCTTGATTAGTGTTTCATTTGATGATCTTAAAGTCCTCTTTTAGTGGGCCTAAGATAAGCTATAACAGTTGTCTTGTTGTATTGGGCTTTGGCCCGGAAAAAGCCCATGTGCTGATTTCTAAGCTCATGGACTGGGCAGTCTGTCCAGTTGACTTGGGCTGCTTTTCTGCATTCTTAGCCCTTTCTTTTCTTCCTTCTCTTGAACTTTATGGTTTTTGCATGCTTTCATTGGTGCCCAAAATGAGACGTTTTAGGACCTCAAGTCCTTTGAGGTTCGGCGAGTATCTCCTTGAGCATTTTGCTTCATACTGCCAACATTAATATAAGAGTATTTATGAAAATTAAAACTATTCGATCGAAACCAGCTTTCAGGCATTTAAGTTATTATTCACCAAAATAAAATTGATCAAATTAAATTGTAAGCCGGGGAACAGATCAATCTTTTACAATAAGTTTGATGGTGTCGTCTTTATATTCCTTTAATTTCCAGGTGAAACCTTGATTTAGAAATGTAAAATTATCATAAAAAGGAAAAATAAAAAGAATTGACAGAAGTGTGCAAGCTAAAAGAAAAAAGGGGGGGAGGAATCAGGTTGGTCATACAAGAGGGGCGATGTGGCCTCCTGTTGGTCTTGATATGGAGGTTAGAGGAATCCCCAGCGGAGGAGGCATACTAAGCTAAAGGCAGTCGTAGTGCTAATATTGTAGTGTTGTAGGCGGTTGGTCCAAATTGAATTAATCAATGTTTCTTCTGTCGTCGTCCCATTTATGTTCTGCAGAGGGAAAGATAAGATCCATGCTGTTGTTGCTGCTGCTGCCGGAGTTAAACATTACGTCAGCCAAGTCAACTACTGGATATTGATCTGCTGCAGCTTCTCTACCATATCGGACAGTGGCGGTGGTGGAGGATGGACCTGCAGCACTGCTGCTGCTTCTGGTATCGTAAATGTGCAAGCTGCGTGGATCAATTAAGTAGGAAGCACTGACAGTGGCCTCTGATCCAGGCGGTTTCAATTCCATGGACAGCCATGATTTCCCTACATCTACACTACTCATTGAGATTGAAGCTGGCGCAAGCTGTTGTCCTATTGTGGTTTGGATCATCTCTTGGCATGTCAAAGAGAAAGAAGCTGCTGGTGGTGGTGATGGAGGTGGAGGCTTTGGTGGCGGTGGAGCAACGGAGGGGGCAGTAGAGGACATGTGGCAGGTGTGGTGGTCCTTGTACGTGACTTCATAAGTATACGGGTCTTGGTCCAGTCGCTGCACTTGCTTCTTAGCGGGGCATCCATATGTTTTCTGGTGAGTGCACCTGTAATAAGCCCTGAATTACAACAGAGCAATAAGGTTTTGTTTTCTGTGTTAATCTCAAAATACATGATGAGTCACTGCTTGCATCAGAAAATCGGAGCAGTTTCTATATCATTGACACGAAATTAACCGTATCATTGTTATTTTAAATATATAAAAAAATAACCTTCTCGTTTCAACCTTAACGGGGTCGAAGTAGAACAGACCAAGTCAACGTTGTAACATGTTCCAATTCCTGGTCAGCTTGATGAATATTAGTTCGGTCTCTTTAAATATAAAAAGGTTCACAACTAGAGAAAGGGTAAAACTAGCCTTGCGTGACGAAGACCTTGACAATTCTTGGGGCCAATTGTGCCATTGACCGCGTCCAAAAATTTTTATCATGTAAGTCTAGCGTGGCAAATATTCATGATGGGAATTTTTGTCTACACTTTGGCCACGCACGCAGTACAATGGGATGTTAAACAAACTACAACATTGAAAGTTTATGAAAGGGGCCATCCATGCCGTTCATTTAAAATTTGCCCCCGATGCGGAATACCCAAACAATTCATGGCATTGAACCCTAGTATCCATATAAATTATGATAATTAGATTATTATTCAATCGTTAATAAGATCAATTTATCATTTAGTCCCACATAAAATAGGGATCGTTGAATATTAATTCAAAGGTCATGAATATCTTACTACCTCTGTACTCATAAATATTCTAGAAAATCGTGATTCAAATATTTGATTCATATGAGAAGATCGTATGCAAATTTCATTCTAATTAGCTACTACAGAAACATTCAAATGAATTATGATAAACCCAAGGGAAAAAAAAAAAGTTTTGGAGAAACCACAAAAAAGGGTGTCATTTGATTAGGCAATTTACCTGGGGAATCTTGAGTTGAGAATATCTTTCTGACCATATTTTCTCCATGTATAACCATCCTCTGGCGGTATCTCAGTATTTCCCACACGAGGAGCTGGCACGAATCTGGTCTCTCTTTCGGCCTCATTCTTCCTGCTACACAATCACTAACGGATTCAATATCAGGAAAAGTCTCCTACAATTCCTTCTCCAAATTTCCCTTGCTAGTTTCATTTTATACTCGTACCAATTTACTAAACACTTCTCAATTTCCTACCAGCCACAGTGGGAACATGCAAGTCTCTGTTTAATAACAACAATAGTTCAGCTAATGAAGTCTCTAGAAATGTGGCAACTAGAGACATTGGTTAACCTCGGGCAGACTTGGGGGATTTGCATAAGTTTTGAACAATCATTTGTAAGAAAATTACCAGTATTTTAGATGGAAGGGTTCTAATTCTTGCGCAAAATGTTAGGTAGAAGAAAATACTACCCAACACAAAAACAAAATGCATATTAATTGCAAGCGGCAAATGAAAGAAAGTGGTGACATTGAATTTATCATAACATATAAAAGATTAGGAAAGATGATCAAGAAGAAGTCTTACCTCCTCCTTGTTCTTTGCACAGCGGAGGATGATGCGGCAGCAGAATTTAAACGCTGAATGTCTACTAGGGCACCTGTAAATGTTGTGGAAATGTCCACACTAGTTGCACGTCCACCCAACTCAAGAACCCTTAGCTCCCCACCAGCCACGGCCATTTCATGATCTGTTTCGCCAGCAGGAATCTTGTTTTCTGGAGCAGGACTCTTTCCTCCCAAAAGACGTTGTGCATGGATGACATGATGTATGTCCAAAGGTGGTTGTGAGGAGGAGCTAAATCTCAACCACTCAGGCAGCAGTGAGTGAGGAGGCTGCAGTGACTGAGATGAACTAGCATGATGCAGTTGATGATGACCCTGATCTGAAAACATCGTGTCTTCATCATGTACATTATCATCTGTCATGATCAGTCGGTCCCTAGCATTAGCGAACAATTGTATGACCTCTTCACAAGATTTGTGGAGAAGGTTTGGGTTGTTGGCTAAGTTTCTGAGATTTGATTCCAGCTCTCTAGCCGCTTTGCATGCCAAATACACCAAATATGTAATCTCATTCATGCTGTAATTTTCCTGCATAACTTCTTCATAAATGTATATAAAGGGTATATAATGCCTCCTCAATATGGTGGTAATGATTTGAGATGGTGCAGCTTAAAACAGACTTCAACTTTAAATGCAACCCCAGACCAAAAGGTGCCGCTTTTTGGTGCTTTTCCAAGCTGCTGCCCTTGAGAAGTATCCTGGAACTAATCGGACGTTCCTTAATATTCAAAGTATTTTTGTGTTTCTTGAACACGGTATGAAGTAGAAGAAAACTTTAGCAAGGGGGACCTAGTCCTGGTCATTAATTTTGCTGTTAATTCTCTCTTTCTCTCTCCACTTTCTAAGCTTTTTTTGGTCTAGAGGGAGACTCTTGCCCCCCCGTTGAAACATGCATTTAATTTTGTTAGACTTCCAATAAGAATTTTCAGACACTTTGAACGTTGGACCACATCATCTCACCTATGATAATTATAATTTATTTTTGTTAATTATTTCCGTAGTAGCTGCGTTTAATTACATTTGTTTTTTTAATATTATTTTCATTCTACCATTATCATCATTTGCGAATTATTCGACTTCAATATTTGAATTTCAGATAGAAAATTATTTACCATAACGATGACCAAAAGGGGTCGAACCCTTGAATACTTGACCCCAATTTGACGGCCAAACTCGGTCTTCACCGCTATGAAAGAAATACATTGCTCCTAGTAGTCAAGAATCTTTCCGATCCCAAGCTAAACGTGTGTTAAGGTTCATTAGTTTGTTATCTAAGAGATCTCCTTTGGTTATTCCGTCAATTTTCTCATGAATTTCTTGTAAGCTCACATCTCAAACTTCAATTAAACATCTTTATAAATAGCTATTTTTCGTCACTCACAACGTAAGTCCAGCTTAATTGTTAAATTATACTAAAATTTTCAAAATATTATTTCTTCCTGTTGAAAGGATAATGTATCTAATTTTTACTAATTGTAGTATCATATAGTTTTTTATGCAATAGCCCAAATTTTATGCATAATGATAGGTATAAATTGATGAAATAATTATGATTTATTTTGTTTTATTTTTGAATAAATATTGTACTAATAATGTGTTTTATGATAATTGATATAATTGAAATGATGAAGTAGAGTTATAAAAAAAAATGAAGGAAAATGAGTCAAAATTGAAGTTTTAAAAATTTTTAAAATTATTGATTTATTTCTAATATTTAGAGATAAATTTTAAAACTTTAACTTTCAAAAATTTTTATTTTTTTAAGAAATTTTTTCGTTTTGAAAATAGACTTACTACTCTTATATATATAGAAATGTTTCATTGCGTAAAAAAAGAGGGGAGGAGCCCGAACATCCAGCAGCACATTTTAGTTTAGTTTTTATTTTTATTTTTATTATTATTTTTTTTGGTTGCTTCAAATTCCTTCTTCCTGCATCTGCACAAGGGCACTTGGATGACAACTTTTCTTCACTATTTTTCAGCAATTTTCAAAAATAATAAAATTTATTTAGTGAATTTTTCTTTCATATTTTTATTTTTATTTTATTTTCTAGTTAAAGGATTATTGAAATCTTGATGGTTGAAAATTGTGATATCTAAATATAATTATTGGCTTGATATTTTGTAAATATTTATTTAATCTCCATATCCTAATATTTATAATTATTTTAGATTTATTAAATAGTGGTCAATATTTTATCTACAACCATTTAAAAACACCAAAATTTGTCTGTTTTTAATAACGTGGTGATTGACATAATTTTTTAGTCTCGCAAGTGATTTAACTCATGTCAAGATATTAGATAATCTAATTTAAATAAATTCATGTTAGAATTTATTAATTAGAATTGAATCTCTCTATATCTTAACGCTGTCGAAACACTAAATCTAACAAGGGTCTCTTGGGTTATCTTTTGATTAGAGAAGTAATTAATGGTGGTATCTTGATTATCGAAAAAGTAAAGAGAGATTAATCATTTCGTACTAGTTAGTGGTTATAATCAATTTATTTACATGATATTGAGTAATTTTTTTGCATCGATGATCAATTAAATACATCAAAATGGAAATAATTTCTTTGATTAGAAAAATTGATTTTCCATTAGTTTTTATTTGAGTTCTTTATTTTTATTTAATTAGTTTAGTTAATTTTTTAAACCCTCATATTTTTATTTTTATTTCCTTAAAAGAAGTAAATCTACCGTTTCCTATGGAGATGATCCTGTTCACTCTATACTACTATTTAGTGAAATAGGTTAAATTATTTTTGGTTTATTGACGACACACCAAATTTTGACGCCGTTGCCGGGGAAGAAAGTGTCAAGAGATTTATTTCTTTTAATTTTTATCTCATTGTTTTTGATTTATGCCTCATTTTTCTCGCACATGTGAATTTGTATTTGACCTGGAGATTGAGAAAATAGATCAACAACTTACAAAGGAAACCAAGCAAACAAAATATCTTGTATCTTCATTTCATGATCTAATTTTGGATGAGAACTTGCAGGACCAAATAATTGATAGAATTGATAGTAAGGAGCAACATATTGAGAATGAAACCATGGCCGCACAGAGGACTGTAAGGGAGTTAGCTGCGCCGGATGTTAATCAGCAATCTCTTTGCATTAATCTTCTAAAATTAAAACTCAATTTGAATTAAAATCTGGACTTATTCATTTAATTCATAAATTTCATGGACTTGCATGAGAAGATCCAAACAAATACCTTAAAGAGTTTCATATCGTGTGTCCACCATGAGGCCACAAGGTGTATCCGATGAGCAAATGAAACTGAGGGTTTTTCCATTTTCTTTAGTTGATAAGGCCAAAAACTGGTTATTTTATTTACCTTCTGATTCTATTGCCTATTGGAATGATTTGGAAAAAATGTTTTTAGAGAAAAATTTCCTAGTTTCTCGTACAACAAACATTCGGAAGGAAATTTGTGGTATGAAGCAATTCAGTGGAGAGACTCTCTACGAATATTGGGAAAGATTTAAATAACTTTGTGCAAGTTATCCGCGGCACCAAATTCCTAAACAATTGCTCATCCAATATTTTTACGAAGGCCTCTTGTCATTGAAAAGGAATATGATTGATGTAGCAAGTGGTGGTGCGTTGATAAAAAAAACACCTGAGGATGCACGAAACTTGATCTCAAACATGGCAGCAAATGCGCAACAATTTGGAGAAAGGCAAGATGCTCCAAAAAGGGTCAATGAGGTTAGCATTTCCTCCTTTGAACATAAGATTGATTCCCTAACCTCTATTATAGAAAAGTTGGCTTTAGGACTGGTGCAACAAGTGAAGGCATACGGAATTTGTTCGAAAGTGAGTCACCTAACCGACATGTGTCCTACACTACAAGAGGAACCCAACGAACATTTGAATGTCGTAGGAGGATTTTTAGGGTAGCCCCAAAGAAAGTGTAATCATTACTCCAACACTTACAACCAATGTTGGAGAGACCATCCGAACCTTAGCTATAGGGCTAGGTCACAACAATTTCCGTAGTGATCCTATGGAAGACCACCGTTTCAGCCGTAACAACCTCAGAACCGATCTCAATTTCAGTCTCAACAATTCTCTTTGAATCAAGGTACATTTCTAGAAGAGATTGTTAAAAGTTTGGCTAACAGCACTCAGTTAATGCAACAGAAAAGCCAACGATTTCAACAAGAGACAAGGACTAGCATTCACAATTTGGAAAATTAGGTTTCCCAATTGGCGGCAGCTATGAGTCGAATGGAGAAAAATTAAGGCAAACTATATTCTCAAGTTGAGATCAATTTGAGGGAGAATATTAGTGCTATGATCTTTAGAAGTGGAAAGGAGATGCGAGACACTACATTACAAGTTGAAGCAAAAAGGGCAACCAAAAATGAAAAAAGGTCAATAATTTTGGATGCTTCAGCTAAGAAGGTAAGTAGTGAATTTAATGCAAAACCCAAAATAGTGATTCCATCACATTTTCCTGACAAGTTGGCACAATCAAAGAAACAAAAGGAAGAGAAAGAGATTTTAGAAACTCTTCGAAAGGTAGAGATCAATATTCCACTCTTGGAAACAATAAGACGAGTGTCAATGTATGATAAGATTCTTAAGCAATTGTGCATTAAGAAATTGCAGTTGAAAAATGATGATAGAGTTGTAGTTAGTGAGAATGTTTCAACAATCATCTAAAGAAAGTTGCTAGTGAAATGTAAAGATCCCGATATATTCACTATGCCTTGTATGATTGACAATAAATTGTTAGAAAAAACTATGTTTGATTTAAGAGCAACGATAAATGTTATGCCTTTGTCGGTTTATAAGGATTTGAATCTAGGACATTTGAAAAAGATGAATGTAATAATTCAATTAGCTGATAAATTATATTCATATCCTGAAGCTACAATTGAAGATATTTTAGTAAAAGTGGGTGATCTTATTTTTTCTGCCGATTTTTATATAATTGATATGGATGATATATGTTTTCCTAACTTTTCTCTTATCTTGTTAGGTAGACCATTCATGAAAACAGTTAAGATAAAAATTGATATAGATTTGGGTATTTTGTCTTTTGAATTTGATGATGAAGTTGTTACTTTCAATATTTTTGATTCAATGAAATATCCAAATAATTCTGAATCAGTTTTTCATGTTGGTATGATTGACTGTATCATGCAAGATAATTTTGAAAATAATTTGTGCATGATAAATTTGATTTTGTGTTGTAAGAGAGTTTGATAGGTGAGGATGCACAGTTGGATAAATTTTTTCATTATAAACCTATGTGTCGAAAGCAATCCATGGTCAACCAAAAAGTCTTTCTACATTTTGAGATTAAAATTTATGCCAAAAAAGTTGAAGTCGAGATGGATTAGACCAAACTATGAGCTGGGTTAAGACAAAGAGACAATGTCGAGTCAAAGACCCTAAACAGAGGCGCTTGTTATGAAGCAACCAAATATTTTTTTATGATTTTTATTTCATATTTATTTGGTTGGATTTTGATTTTTTAGGTAAATAAATGCTGAAAAAATTTATAAACAGAAGTGCTTTGTCATTAAGGTATGTCTATGCCTTAACAATCTTTCATTGCTGTCTAGTTTTGCTAATATTTTTAAGTGACCAGAAATACATATGAGTTAGTGCATGCCCACACCCTAAGAAGGGTTTCATTGCTGCCACCATAATTTTTTCTTCAAAACTTATTGAATTTGACCCTCCATTCAGCACTCCACCCTAGGAAAGTCATATTCTCACTTTATCTTTTTATTTTTGCTTTTATTTGAGATGAATATTAGTTATTTTTATTTTTATTTTTTTTCTCTCTTATTTGGCATACATTGGGGACAATGTATGATTTAGGTGTGGGAGGATATTTCATATTTTTGTTTTAAGTAGTATGTTTATTTTTCTAAAATAGGTTGAGTTTTGTTTTATTTTATTTAATTAAAAAAATAAAAAAATAAAAAAAATTGAATTTTTTAAGTTGATATGTGTTATTTGGTTGGCTAGAAATTTATGAAAAAGTAACTCATATCAATAGTTTTCATACTTGTAATGACTACTTATTTCTTTGATAGTTTTCTTTGAATGATAAACATACAAAATTCAACACAAATCTCATTTAAAAGTGAGATTTTGAGTTTAAAGTGAGCAAATTCATTTTTTATACTCAGGATTGTTTTTCTTGATGAGTGACTATCATACTTGAATTGGTCATTTTTAGAACTTGTAATGTTATATATATTGAGATCACATTTAGGGTTTCATGCATTGAAGTAACAAAGGCACATAAATTTTACCCATTTTAGTTTTCATAAAAATTCCTACCCTACTTTTATGATCCCCTTAGTCACTCAAGTTGAGCCTGAAATCTTTTCTTTTGTCATAACCTCTCATTACAGCACAAAAACCCTTCCTTTTGGCTTGCATTTCAACCATTGTATCAAAAATATATATAATTAATTGCATGATACTAGTTATATGATTGTCTTATAAAACATGTATTGATTAAAGTCTTGATGATGATATTTGTTACATATGAAAGAGGAAGAGACTTGATGACTCGAAAAGGAAGGAAAATTTTTTGATTTTGTTCATTTTATTTATGCTGAGATGTTCTTTATGAAAGAAAAAAAGAGAACAAAACAAAAAAAAGAGAAAAAAGAAAAAAAAGCAAAGAAAAAAAGAAAAAAAAAAAGAAAAGAAAAAAATCGCATTTAGAATTTCATTTCGATCATGGATCGTAGAGAAAAAGTCTGATATTTTTATATACTTTTGACTGTTGGCTTTGTTAAGCACATATAGGTAACAAAATCATTTATTTTTGGTATGCTATATGTGTGGGGCGAAGGCGTTCATTATAGAAAAATTATGTGGTTAGTTATATATTATCTTTTGTACATTTTAAACCCTTAATAAACCCTTTTTATTATATCCCCAAACCCTAGCCACGTTACAACCAAATGAAAAACCTTTAAATTGATGCATGAAATTCTCAAGTGGTAGAAATTTGATATATTTACAATCATATGGTAATGTCAGTTCCAATATGTTGATTTGAGTATTATTGATATAATTTTTACCATATTTTGAGTAAATTTGAGTGAACCTTTTGAGAGGAATGTTGAATCTTGCATTTTTGAGTTCATTAAGAGCAATTGAGCATTTGTAATGGTTGTTCTCATACAAAATAATATAAAATACTTGTTGTTTTGATTATTTTTTTAATTTGACTATTTTGCCGTATATGTTGGTTTAGAAGTTTGAAAGAAAAATAGATTGACTTTAGTAGTTTTAGTTTTATTTGGATTAGAAATGTTTGAGAACAATTATCATCTAAATGAAGGGAAATTTGATGGGGTATAAATTGGTATAATAATTATAGTTTATTTTATTTTATTTTTGAATGAATATTACACTAATTGTGTGTTTTATTATGATTGATATAATAGCAATGATGGAGGTGATTTATGAAGAAAAAGGAAGGAAAATGAGTCAAAATTGGAAGTTTTGAAAATTTTCAAAATCATTAAATTATTTTTAATATTTATGGATAAATTTTAAAAATTTAACTTTTTTTTAAATTTTTATCTTTTAAGTAATTTTTCCACCTTGAAAATAGGGTTACTACTCCTATATATATAGGAGCGTTTTATTGTGTAAAAAAAGAGAGGAAGAGCTCAAAAAGGGACAGCCGCCCCATGTTCCTGTAGCCCCACGTCCAACAGCACATTTTAGTTTAGGTTTTTGTTTTTTTTTTGTTTTTTTTGGTTGCTTCAAATTTCTTTTTCCTACAGTTGCACAAGGGCAATTGGATGACAACCTTTTCTTCATTGTTTTCTAGCAATTTTCAACAACAATAAAATTTATTTAGTGAGTTTTTCTTTCAAATTTTTATTTTAATTTTATTTTCTAGTTAAAGGATTATTGTAACGTTGATGGTTGAAGATTGTGAGATCTAAATGTGATTATTAGCTTGATATTTTGTAAATATTTATTTAATCTTCATACCCGAATATTTATGATTGTTTTAGATTTATTGAATAGTAGCTAATATTTGATAACCCTAGAATTATCTACAACCATTTAAAAACAATAAAATTTGTTTGTTTTTAATAACGTGGTGATTGGCATAATTTTATGATCTCGCAAGTGATTTAACTCATGTCAAGAGATTAGATAATCTAATTTAAATAAATACAGGTTAGAATTTATTAATTAGAATTAGGTTTCTCAAGATCTTAACTCTGTCGAAACACTAAATCCAACGAGAGTCTCTTGGGTTATCTTTCGATTAAGGAAGTAATTAACGATAATATTTTGATTACCAAAAAAGTAAGCGGAGATTGATTATTTCGTGGTATTTAACGGCGATAACTAATTTATTTGCATGATATTGAGTAATTTTTTTGTATCAATGATCAATCAAATATACCAAGATAGAAATAATTATTTTGACTAGAAAAATTGATTTTTTATTAGTTTTTATTTGAGTTATTTATTTTTACGTAATTAGTTTAGTTACTTTTTCCAAACCTCCATATTTTTATTTTTATTTTCTTAAAAGAAGTAAATCAACCGTTTCCTATAAAAATGACCATATTCACTCTATATTAATATTTAGTGAAGTAGGTTAAATTATTTTTTGTTGTTTGACGATACACCACGTAACCAATAAAAATTTTATCACATCTAACACATAAGAAATCAAATGATGCAGGACTTGTGCGGTAAACTTTATAGATCGAGAATGATTACTAATCAAAATAGGAAAGTAAAATATACTAACAATCAATGATCAAAAAGAAAAAGCTAACAATCATAAAAAGAAAAACCTTAGTTACGAATATTTTATTCGTCGCTAATTTTACCACGAGTATACTTTACTTGCTAATTTCATTGCAAAATAATAACGAAACCCATTTTTATTTCTAATTTCAATGTGATGGTACCCTATTTAATAGGTCTCTAAAATCATGTAGAGTTATCCGATAAGAAAGACAATCACAATCAAGGTCAAATTGAGGAAGCCTAAATCTTTTAGAACTCTTTAAATACAATTCTAACAATCTTGAAAGATTTCAAGCAAAAGGAAACTAGGGTTTTCTACACCCATGGGAAGGTTATAAATACAGAGTATAGACAACTTTCAAGGGGACTCAGTTTTGGACACACGAAAGAGAGGCGATTCTATATATCGCTCAGAGGGGGGTTCCATATCCAATTATATATCATTCAGAGGGGGGTTCTATACCCAGATCTATACATCGCTTAGAGGGAGGTTCCATACCCAATCTTATATGTCATTCAGAGGGGGGTTCTATACCCAGATATACATCGCTCAGAGGGGGTTCCATACCCAATCCTATATCCAGTTCCATACATCGCTCAGAGGGGGGTTCCATACCCAATCCTATATATCATTCGGGGGGGGTTTCATACCCGTTTACATACATCGCCAAGGGTATGATATCTATAACTACTATCAGTCCTATCATCACTCATACTGATTTGAGGGTCGGAGTCCCCCGGTCGGGTCAACCCCGATGGGGTTTTTGCAGGTTTCTCATTCGTGAAGAATCGACGAACACCACTATCATCGGCTCCCTATTTAAGTAGGAAGAGCAGGTATCTATGGGGCGAAAATCAACTTCAATAGGTGGGGCCGTCCTGTGGGAACGGCCCGACTGACTAGTCGTAGAAATCTCAAACCTGACTTCACTTCTTCTTAACAGTCAGAGTTTATTTGACTATGCGACAATCGGGATGAAGGTACATTATCTAATGAACGGGCTAATGTCGCCCTGATCTACTGACGGGATCTATCTCCCCAAACGGGCCATGTCGCTTCAATTTACCGATGGGATTTATCTCACCGATTGGGTTTATGCCGCCCTCGATTATCCGACCTGTCAGTCTCTTCATCGTCCGGCTTATCGGCCTCTCAATCTCTTGTCAGTTTCCTGACTCCCAAATCATTTGATTTTTCGACCTGTCGGTCTCTCCATCGTTCGGCCTATCGGCCTCCCACCATCGTTTGGCTTGTCGGCCCATTTATCTAAAAGTTCATATCATTCGGAGGGTCTCAGTCGTCCAACTCCTATCGTTTGGTGGGCCTTAGTTGCCCAGCTTCTATCGTTCGTTCGGGGGGTCTTAGTCACCTAACTCCTATTGTTCGCTCGGAGGGCCTTAGTCGCCCAGTTCTTATGGTTCGGATGGCCTCGGTCACCCGGGGCTCCTATTGTTCGGAGGACGTCACCACCCGGCTCCTATCGTTCGGATGGTCCTCGGCCGCCCGGCTCCTATGGTTCGTTGGAGGGTTTTAGTTGCCCAGCTCATTGTCCGGAGGATCTCAATTGCTTCACTCCTATCGTTCGGGGGGTTTATTCGCCCAACTCCTATCGTTCTCAGGGCCTTAGTCGCCCACTCATCTCGTTCCTTGGAGGGCCTCACGCCTAGCTCCTATCGTTCGGAGGGTCTCGACCGCCCAACTTCTATCGTTCTGAGGGTCTCGACCGCCCAACTCCTATGGTTCGTTCGAGGGCTTGGTCGCCCGGCCCTATCGTTCGGAAGGCCCTCGGCTGCCTAGCTCCTATCGTTCCGAAGGCCTCGGCCGGCTCCTGTCGTTCGGAGGGCCTCGGTCGTCCAGCTCCTATCGTTCGTTGGGGGGCCTTAGTCTCCGTCCTCCTACCGTTTGGCTGGGAGGGCCTTAGTCTCCCAGGGCTCCTCTGGTTCGGAGGGTTCGGTGCGCCCGCCTCTATCGTTCCTCGGCCGCCCTCCTATCGTTTGAGGGCCTCATCGCCCGGGGCTCCCTATTCGTTCCTGTGAGGGCCCGGCCCGCCCCCCCCCCCCCTATCATCAGGGTCTCGGCCGCCGTACCTCTTATCATTCGTGTCGTCAAAAGGGACGTAACCCCCGAATGAAGTGGACGCGACCAACAACTAAGTCTTGCTTGAGGGTCTCACGCCCCCATCATTTGCACGCGGGCCGTCAATAAGGGGATGCTAACCTCCAGTGGATCCGACCAATCCAAAGATCTCCTCATTGCTCGTGAGGGCCCGCCCTCAGCCTTCATCGTACGCTCGTCAATAAGGATCCTCCCCAACCAGACGCGGCCCAACAATGCGGAAGAATTTCCCATTGCTCGAGGGCCGGTCGCCCAGCTCCTATCATTCGTACGCGTCGCCAATAGGGATGTAACTCGCCAAACGGGTGGACGCGGGCCCAACAATCTAAAGATTTCCTATTGCTCGGAGAGTCTCGATCCCCGCCGATGCGTCAACCAGGGATGTAACTCCGAACGGGTCTATGACGTCCGTATCTCTGTTAACCCTGTCTAGTATTCTTTCGACCGTTCGACTTGGCCGGTCGCATTCTCTCGATACGTTCGACCCGTCATGCAGTATTCTCTCGATCGTTCAACTTGACGGTTTTGTATTCGCTCGATCGTTCGACCTCTGGATCTCACGATCACTTAACATATCGCCTCAGTCACCCAGCTCCTATCGTTCGCTCGGAGGGTTTCAGTCGCTCAGCTCCTATCGTTTAGAGGGCCTTAATTGTCCAGCTCCTATCATTCGAAGGGTTTTAGTCGCCCAATTCCTGTCATTCGTACGTATCATTACAAAGAGCCGGTATCCCTAAACGGGTCTATGACACCCTGATCTATAGTTCAACTTGTCTGTCTCGTAATTGTTCGATCGTTCGACCTATGGGTCTGGTATTCTCTCGATCGTTCGACCTGTCGGTCTAGTATTCTTTCGATTGTTCGACCTGTCGGTCTGGTATTCTCTTTCGATTGTTCGACCCTTTGCTCGTATTCTCTCGATCGTTCGACCTTGTCGGTATGGTATTTTCTCGGATCGTTTGACTTGATGGTTTAGTATTAGCCGCTCGGTTCGACCTCTGGATCTCACGATCACTCAACTGTACGCTCGCTCGCCTAGCTCCTATCATCCGGAGGGTCTCGGGCCGGCTCCGCCTCCGATCATTCGGAGGGTCTTAGTCGCTTAAGCTCCTATAGTTCATTCGGAGGGTCCAAGTCGCCCAACTCCTATTGTTTCAAGGACAATGTCAATCCACTCTCACTCTTAACCCCATTTCTTCAAAATGCAATTGGGAGTTGGGGCAAATGATGGTACCCTATTTAATAGGTCTCCCTCCAAAATCATCTGAGGTTATCCGATAAGGAAGACAATCACAATCAAGGCCTAAAATTGAGAAAGTCTAAACCTTTGAGAACTCTTTAATTACAACTCTTAACCATTGGAAGATTTCAAGCAAAAGGAAACTAGGTTTTCACCACCCATGGGGAAGACTATAAATACGAGGTATAGACAACTTTCAAGGGGACTCCGCTTTGGACACACGAAGAGAGGCGATTCTATATATCGCTCAGATGGGGGTCCTAGACCCAATCATATGTCATTTAGAGGGGGGGTTCTATACCCAGATCTATACATCGCTTAGAGAGAGGTTCCATACCCAATCTTATATGTCATTCAGAGGGAGGTTCTATACCCAGATATACATCGCTCAGAGGGGGGTTCCATACCCAATTCTATATGTCATTAGAGGGGGTTCTATATCCGGGCCCATACATCGCTCAAAGAGGGGTTTCATACCCAATCCTATATATCATTCGGAGGGGGTTTCATACCCATTTACATACATCGCCAAGGGTATGATATCTACGACTACTATTAGTCCTATCATCACTCATACTGACTTGAGTGTCGGAGTCCTCCCGCCTGACCAATCTCGGTGGAGTTTTTGTAGGTTTCTCATCCGTGAAGAATCGATGAACACCACTATCATCGGCTCCCTATTCAAGTCGGAAGAGCAGATATCTGTGGGGCGAAAATCGACTCCAACACATTGCAAAAGAACAATGAATTTATTTTGTTGCTAAATTTCGTTACTAAAATCATGTTTATTTTGTAGTGATAAGAACTTTCACCAGAAGAAGAAGGTAGCCACACCTCTGTAGGTTGTTGTAAAGCAGGTTGAAGTCAATTTTTTTCTTTATTATTTTCGAAAGTGACTAATACATGCTTATGTAAACTCCATTACTTGCCACTCTATCAAACTTATCTTGCAGGAAAAATTACATGTAAATTTTTTACATTTTGAATCTAAAATTCAATTAGATTTTTAAGATTTATTTTGTTACAACTGAATTATTGAATTTCAAAATACGTCATAATTGGACCTTTAGCATGATGTTGTTGATGATGTAGCCATTGTTGCAGTAAAGTCACTTTTATGATTGGGCCAAAGCTCAAAACATGGGTGGCAACCTTATCAATTAAGGAAATTCACTACTTCCGAATTAAGCTATTGAATTTGTCATAGGCGATTATACAGCTCATGTACAATTGTATTTCTCTCTTACTGCCTAAGAACCACCACCTATGAAGTCCTATAAATATGATTAAATTCGCAGTATTTGTAGTAATCCCATACTGAGCATTTGAGTATCGCAAAAATAGAGGGAGGGTAAGAGAAATTATTGTATCCTTTTACTATAGTAAAATCTTTCTACAATTTGCATATTATTTTATCTGAGATTATTTGAGAAACTTTTCCAAAATTCTTGTTTTTATAGTTTCTACTTCAACTGTAATTGGGTGTCCTGTACTACAACATCACAATAGCCTTAATCTATTCACATGATGTACCAGTTTTTTGAGTTGTTGATGTCGTGAACATGTTTTGCTGATGCGTGTCAATCAACACCTCAACAAACAACTTCACCCTTATTTTGACCATCACCTTTATCGAGAGAGAGAGAGACAAAATGTCTCTCCAGCTTTGTTTCAGAATTGGGGATATTTGGGACTTAATTGATGAAACAAAGCTGGAGTGAAATGGATGGCTATAATGGGTTTGTCAAAGTTCTTAGAAGGTATTGATAAGGTCAATTAGATGAATTTTTGCTCAAGGGACTGATTCAAAGAGAGGGAATGTCTAAGCTTAGAGGAAAAGAATGAAACAAAAAGAAGAAGAAGAAAAATGAGAAGATAAAGTAGAGGAATTGGCTGCTTTTGCTTTGGCCTTGGAAATATGATATCAACCCTTGAGGGCAACACCAAATAAGGATGGGCCTAGGCTTGTTAGTACGGGACCATCACCATCAATAGGCATTTTTGTCTTTTCCTATTTCTTTTCTTATTTCTTTTCCTAGTTGGAATTGGATGTAACCAATTTCGGTTGTGGGGTTAGGATGAGATTCTCCAAATGAATTGGCTCTTGTATTTAATCTAACTGCATCATTCAATGGGAGATAGACATTTCTTATCAAATTGGCTTGGTATTCTTTCACTACCATTCCTACCGCTTCTTCTATTTCTTGTCCACCATCACTCGACCAACTAAACGTCAAGGCCAAGGCCAACCTCTTGTAGATCCTACTATTTTAGTATCAGACCCAACACCAATGGCTGACGATCGCACGGGTCTTATCTGAATAACAAGTTGAGTCTTTGAGTAGTGGTCAGAGAAGATGTTAAGTAGATGGCTGAGATGTTCCAACTAATACGAAGCAAGGGAAGGATCCAACACTTAATATATGGGAAAACACTCAAAGAAGATATTCCTCGTGGGTAACACCAGGATCGATTAACCCTAAGCTTGCGAAGCTTGGATTTTCCTTGCTTTGATGGATTGGAAGATCCCATTGTTTTGGCATGCCGTCAGAGTCGGTTCTTCGATTTTTCAAGGAGCCTAGCCGAAGATCAAGTAAGATTTGTTGCTTTCCACTTGGAAGGTGATGTTAGTGTGTGGTTTCCGGCAGGAAGAGGAATAGATAGCAAAACCTTAGTTGGGAAGAGTTCAAATCGGGGCTAGGAGATCGATTTGGAGTTACAACTTATGCAGATGCCTTCAATGACTTGAGACTTGCTTCCACCAGTACGTACGCTTAGAGAGTTCCAACTTTAGTCAAGAGATTATTAGAATTAGGGCCGTGTATTTCTCCAGGAGAAAGAGGGCCTCTCTATTTGTGAGTGACCTCAAAGATCACACAGGGCCATTCATAAGGCCTAGGTGGCCCAATTCCTCTTAAATTCCCAATTGGGCTTACCCGAATTTATGAGGAGAAACATTTAAAGGTAATAACTCAAAAACAAGGGGCTTCTAGGGCTCAAAAGGAATACTCACTCCAATTATAGGAATTCCTTCCTTTTTGAGGTAAGATCGGGAGACATTTAGTGGTTACGAATATGGGGCTCAATACTTTGGGATTTTTAGTAAAATGAAAATGAGGCTTACGTGTGAGGGAGTCACCGTACATAACTCCATAGAACGGAGAAATTGAATCTAAGCTGCTAGAGAAGGTCTTAGCAAAGGCTTTTAGATCGGTCATGGGACGAGAAAACCTTATTACATATTCCTGGGCATTGGGAGAAGAGGAAGAGCAAAGGAGATAGCCCGAAAGAAATGGAAAGCCGAATTTCTGCAGGTGTTTGGAGAAACTTTGTGGCTGCCATCTAGAAAAGAGAGCAACACTATAGGATCACCTTACGATCAGGAAGGGAGCTTCTGCCTCGTTTGAAACCATATATTTATCCACATTTTGGGAGACTAAGAGGTTGGTCGAAGAGCGTGGATTGTCTCGCCACAGAAAAAGCTCATATTCATCTCTTATGCCGTCAGAAGAAGCGTGACGGGGCTTGGCATTTTTGTATGGATTATATTGTGGCGAATCAACTAACAAAGAATGATAAATATCTAATTCCAAAGAATCAAGAGTCATTGACGCAGCCGTATGGTGCTCTTTGTTTACTAAGTTTCACTTAAATCAAAGTTATCACCAAATCTCATTTAATAGGAGGCGTAACACTCTGACATCATATGTCTCCGTACTAATGCATTCTGCTTTCCTCGAAATATATATATACAATATTTCTGGGTTTTTTATATTTTTATATATAAAATATTTATTTATATTGATTTTTCTATTTTGGGGTATTAAATTTAAAATTTTGGTATATTTTAAGTTTCTGTTCTCGCTAATCATAATAAACCCTATTTTTACCAAATTCGCACTTGGGCTGAAATATGAGCGTGAAAATTATATATATAATTATTTATTGAATTATTTAATTATTAAAAAAAGTAGAGAATCATGGCTGTCACCAAACATAGCACTCCCTCCTCCTCCCCTCACCCGATTAGGGCTAAAGCCCTAATCTCTTCATTTCTCTCACTCTCTTCATCTCTCTCTCGCACTTCCTCTCTTCGCTCTCTCACCCTCCACCGCGATCAACCACGCCGCTCTCTCCGCCGCCTATCGATGGTTCCACCACCGCCCTGCCACTTAAGTTATCTTCTCCCATACCGTCTCTCTATTCACTCTCCGTTTCACTCTCCTCTCTATCTTTCTCTTCGTCTCCCTCTCTCGCTTTCTCTCTCTTTCCTCTTCATCTTCTGCCTCTCTCACTCCATTCTAAGCCGAACGTCTCCTCTCACTCTCAATCGTCACTCTTTGTTTCTCTCTTCTCTCGTTCTCTACCCGCTTGTCACTCCCCCTCTGTCTCTTCCTTGCTCGCGCGCTCGCGGGCTTTGTCGCTCTCCACACCGCCGAGAAAGCGCTCACCTTTGCATGTTCAAGCCGCAGCACAGGAAGTTCTCTAAACCCTAGACCGTACCTCAGACTCCATCCTGCAAAAAGAATGACTCTCTCGATCATTAGCTCCGTGTTTCAATTTTCCTATACTAGTTCAATTGTTAAGCTCGCTTTTGCCGAGAACACGTGGCGAGTCTGGAATCAGTCAGAGACTGCTACCAAAGCGGGACTACTAATCGCTAAATCCTAGGTGAGGCAAAATACCAAATCCTTCGAGCAACTGGACGTGCTAGGGCAAATTTAGTGGCAAGGAGCCGCGATGTGGGTGTAACGCATGTTGTATTCGAAATGTACGCGTTTCTGAAATTTTATATGTGATTATTAAGGTTAAGTCTAAAATTTTGGGTATGAACTAGGTTGTCCATTTGAAAAGCAGCATTTTAGAGGACCCAAGATTTTTCTTGGTTGATTAGAATAGTTTCCTTTGTAGTTAATTTCCAACATGCATGAAAAATATTAGAATTTTGGGATTACAATAAAATATTTCATGTAACGAAGGATCGATCACATCTAATATCTTTCTTACGTTGCTTTTGAGCCGTAAATTACATAATGGTATGCCCATGAATATATTTGAAAATTGGGATTAGAACTTAAGAATAAAATATCCACTTTCATTATAGCTTGTTCTGCATATAGGCAATCTAAAATACGACTTCCGTATTATGAAAATAGATTTTTCATACCTTGAAAATGACATATGGTTCAAACGCTTGGATTTAGAAAATCGAAAATCCATGATTTTTCAAAAATTTTTATCTATAGGCAAATTAATTATTTTATACTTATTTCCGACTTGGTGAGGTCTTTAGGTTGAATTTGACTTGACTTTGATTGTGTTAATTATTTATAAATGAAATGCAATTGATGATATTAGTAAAGGTATTCACAACTGAAAAACATAAGATTTGTACAAAATTAGGAAAATGGATAAACCTCAAAAATATTTAAAAATTGTTGACATATTATCATATCAGATATTAGGGGAGATCAACTCAGGATCGGAGTAAGACTTCATATTGACTAAATTGTGGAATTAGGGAGGGAATACTCCTCCTAATGTGAGCGGTGACTTTAATTTCAACCGGAAACAGTGCTAGAAAACTTGATTTTTTACAAGAGTTTTCAACAAAACATGCTTTTGATACGCATTTCACTCGACGCTACGACACTAAATTTTAAATTTGTTTGACACTATTGTGAGAATGGTGAATTTATGTTTTCTATGACTATGCATCCTTGGTTTGAAATGAAATGTTATTATTGTGCCATTATTTGAGAACTAGATATGTTTTCTATTCTACCGTCAGATTGATATATCGCATATTTAAAACGATTAATGTGTAAAAGTATCGGGTAATAACGGATTTCAAATGTTTTCACGAATCCATGTGGGCCGGATGCCTACTTATGATGATAGGCGACAGATTACGTTTCTTCATGTGATCTCTCCATCTATGAAGGGATGCTATAAGAGCTACGTCGTCTGGATACGCTTTGATAGAGGTATCCGCAAACGCCATACGACTATAGGTGCTACCATTGAACTCCACATAAGGGAGGACGTGTCTGGCGTCATTGTCTAGCACGTTTTTTTTAGTCCTGGATTTGATTCCCATTTGTGTAGGCCAGCCAGCCCTGCCGGCACTCATGGCCAACATTCGGGTATGAAGGCGACTTTAAAATATTTTTGCACATAAACTTCTAATTTTTGCGCTCCCCGTTCGTCATGGTCGACCTTTGCCAGGATCATTTTCGATTGCTCTAAAAATATAAAATTTCATTTGGAATGGACGCATAGAGGTATCATATCGTTCCATTGGCTAAATGATTTCAATTTATCGAATGACACTATGTTTCCATCGGCAAAATTTCAATTTATTACTTACTTAATAATCTTGTTTCGACACTCCAACGGTTCACCCACACCATTTATATTTTATATTAATCCTCTTACTCACTGGTATCTTCCTCGATACTTACTCTTCCCTTTTCCTTTTGCTCAGACAGTTTTATTGTGATGTAGCGACGCATCGAGCTTCCTGTGAGGTCCTTGGTAACGATTGGTGGATTCCAAGATTCACTGATTGTGAGATCTAAATTTAAATTGAACATGGAATTCGTATTTTTTATCGGTCTTCCAAGATTTTCCTATCGATGTTCGTAGTTGGCCATGTACATTTTATGGGACGATCAGATAAATTATGGACATTTATTTGTGAAATTCTCATATTGGTTCATTTACTTTGTAGACAGGCATCTATATAAAATATTTAAAATTTTTAATTTGGGAATTTGTTATACACGTGTATAAAAATTTTATGTTCATCTAGCTAAGTGCGCGTGAAGCTCATTCTCTAATTGGGCATGACAAGAGAGAATCAGAGTCAGACCCGCCAAGATTTATGATAGCCTTTCATTGTCCCGGCTGTCCACTATGGTTTGGTTGGTATTATTCAAATATGGCTGGGATTGTCCCGAGGCCTGGATGACCCATTTATTTAGGTGGAAGGTGATGGTTGTTCAAGCTACAGTTTATTGTACATGGGAGACCAAACATGGGGAGGTTCTGCCTGATTTTTTATAAAATGTAGCCGAGAACCAAATTAACCTGACGATCACTGATAACTCCATCTGGGCGTGATGGTTGAGGTATTGTCGAGAAGATCAGATTCAGCACTCATCATGCATATTTCAAATTTCTAGAAATGCCATTTGGGATTGGGACTTTTACGCCCGCAACTTTTCAAAATCCTAATGAATGATGTTCTCAAACCTTATTCGAGGAAATCTGCCTGGTATTTTTATTTCTAGATTCTTTTATACGTAAGAGTTGGGATTTACTCACAGGCCGCACTCCTTTAATGATTGTGGGCCCACTTTAAGAGACAATTGATCGGTTATTAAAAAGAGAAATTTGCATTGGGATTAGAAGAAGTTAAGTATTTTGGACATATCTTTGGCCAAGGCATCGAGTGCACAATCTGGCCCAAAAATGAAGTGATTAAGAAATTGCCAAGACCAAAGAATCTGATGGCACTACAGTGATTCCTGGAATGACTTGGTACTACTAAAGACGAATAGCTCATTGTGGGGTTATAGTAAGACCATTGACCTGATTTACAAAAGAAAGAGAATTTATTTGAGAGAAGAAGTCAAAAGACCTCTAAGGAGCTGGAAACATTGATTTAATTAATTTTCACTTGTTCCAAGAGCTTTACCAAATTTTGATCATTTAGTTCTTGTAACACCGAAGACCGCGTGTTTCGCATGTGTAGCATTCATGGAATATATATAAAACATTCCTCCGTTTATATGTATATAAAATTTTTAATTATATTGATTTTTGATTTTGAGGTATGTAATTTGAAATTTTTAGGATATTTAAAGTATCCGTATTTCCGATTAGTAAAGTAAAGTGAATATAAAAATATATAGATGATTTTTTTTTTTATTTTATTCATTTATTAATTTATACATTACTCATTTAATTATTTATAAATTTATTTATAAAAAGAAATATATAATAATAATAATAATAATAATAAAAAAAAAGATGATGAGGATACAATGACCATGACGATGATGATGATGATTTTTATGATGATGATGATGAAAAAAAAAAAGAAGAAGTTCAAAATTATAGCTGGGCCCTCTAATTTCCCCTTTTCTTCCCTCTTTTCCCTTTCATTCTCTCTCTCCGCCTTCTTCGCACCTCAAGGCTTGCCGCCGCCGCTTCCCTCCACCATCCTCCTTTCGTTTGCATCACTGCCGCTTACCCACCCAGCCTAACACCATCACTACTTATTCCCCTCTTCTCACTCTCCTCCCTTCAGTTCTCTCTCTTGGGGATCTCTCTTCTGCTTTCACCCGCGACTCTCTCTTCCCTCTCGCGTTTCCTCCACGCGCCCGCCGCAACCACCTTCAACCACCATCCCCAATCGATCACCACTCCTCTCTATTTTTTTCTCTCGACCGCGTCGATCTCTCTCTCTCTGTCGCGCCATCTCTCTCTCCCTCCCGTGAGTTCTCCCTCCCCGTTTCGCTTTTTCACCACGTCCCCTCGCCTCCCCTCCGCCTCTCTGGGGCCCACCCTCCTTCACGCGCGTCGCGTGCCACACCCTTGCGCACGCGCGTACCGCCGCCGATCGCCCCTCACATCGCCGCGCACGCCTTCTCCCTGCTGGGCGCCCTCCCCTGCCGTCGATAGCCCCTTCCCCGCGCGCCGCCGCAGCCCCTTCATCGCTTGCGCGTTTTGGGCCACTTTCGCAAAGCCCCAAACCACAGCCGCCCAAACCCCAGACCGCTTCGCACTTATTTTTTGTCACGCCCCCGATTTCCCTGACGATCCACGCCGATGTGCCTCGCCGCGGGAATCTCCGTTATGGCCTGCGTAACCTCCCATACCGACTCCGCAAGGCTACAAAGACAGCAAGACAAACAATTCTTTCTACACCAATCATCAATCATATAAAAACAGAAACATCACATAACAACACATGCATGGACTCATCCGGTCCATCCCCGTACACACGAGCACACACGGGGAGAGGGAACCCTGGGAGGGCACGTGATTACACATTTCCAACACGACCGGGGGAGGGAACCCCGTACATGCCACGCAGCCACAATATGGCCATCCAAGCCGATTTCCAAAGCTCTACAGAAAGATAAGAGCACTGTAGATTCAAACAGAAAGTCCCAAACATAGTTGCGAAGATCTTACTAACACTCTGAAGAATCAAAAATGTCCGGTAAGTATCCAAACGCACATGAATGCGCAACCAGACTTCGTGGAAATCGAAAAGAAAATTAACCATTCTCAATATTACAAACCAAATGTCCGCACTAAACATTGAGTTTTTACCAAAACTATTTAGAGAGGGAAAGAAAGTAAACAACAACCACGTATGATTCCATCAATGGGGACTTGTCTTCCCCATATTTGTGAAACAAGTCATCGATTAAACTGCACTCAAAGGGCAGGAATTGTCACAAGTCTTCCTTCTTCGGATTTCAATTCAAACCAAAACACTATACATCTCGATTGTATACCAAGGTGCCACTGATAGCCTCCCTCGAAGTCCCTGGGCCCACCCACCGCTTTTACATTTACTGAGCTTTCCCCCTCCCCAAAATGTTGTAAAAGAGTGGGGTGATGTATTATAAATACCTGTAAATATTTTGAAGAAGTGGAGTGTGAACACACATTTTTTCCAGGTAATAAGTGCATTTAGGTCCGGAATGTTCTCAAAGGGGGCCATACTTGAAACATTCATTTTCATATCCAAACATTTCAGCACTAAGGGGACATCATTTGGATAAAATATAGGGATCTCATATCAAACATTTTCTCAGGAAAAATCATTTCAAGGGTCCCCATTTTCAAAACACTTCCGCCTCGTGCAGGCTGCCATTTAATTCCTTGCACGAAGCCCGTTTCCAAGTGGTTTTTTTTCCATTTCAGCTTTTTCAAAACTACCCTCTTCCTTGTACACCAACCTCACCGGTGCAATCAGATAGTCCGACGGGGCGGAGCAGAGGCCGTACTTTCTCGTGATATAATAATCTCAATCCACGCCACCCCTATTGCCGCCTCCGTGGGGGGAATGACTATTGCCATTTCTCTCGTGCACCATCATTTCACAAATCATTCCATTTCAAACAACGTACATATTTTATCAATTAATCCACAACCGCGTTAACAGCATTTACAACCGCGAATTTCAAATCACATGGCACAAATTCATGTAAAATCACATAGATGTATTCATAATTCAAATTCTCATTTCAGGACATCCCACACCACAAATAATTGCATAAAATCATATGAAAAATCGCTTCAAATCATTTATCAAAGAATTTTAAAGACATTTTGCCTTATTTACTACACAACGATCCATTCACTTTGCTCTGGGGTTGCAGGGGTATTCACTCTCAAATTCCTCAATCCAATCCGAATGGCCACTTTTCTAAGTCCTCAAACGACCAACCTAATCAAACATTGCAATTATCGTCAATTAAAATCTTTATAACAAGGGTTTCTACATTTTTCAATCCACTCACCCCTTAATTCAACAAAAAATAATTTAAACTACCGAAGGGATTGAAAATCCCTCACCTAGGGTTTCTCAATTTCACACTCCTAGCTTCCGATCGCCACCTAATCAAACTCCGTAACAATTTCAATTTACGCAATCGTTAGAACTTAAACCCAAATAATCAAAGATTCAAACCCTAGAATCAAAATCGGACAACCTAGGCTTACCTTCTGTAGAAATGCGACCCAGGGTTTTGGATGTCCCGCGATCAGTATTTTCATGATGCAATGGCCGCCGGTTTGGGTTGTCGACCGGTGGGGAGCTCACAGTGAGCACCGCGAGTGGGCAAAAAGAGAAGGCAAAGTGTTCTGCCATCGCGCGCACGGGGAGAGATCGAGGACTCGTTTCGCGCGCCGGAAAGAGAGAGACAACGTCCGTGGCTCACCAAGTGGTCTAGAGTTCCCGCTGTTCGCGTCACAGTGGTGGCGCATCAATCGATGGAGGAGTGATTGCGTCGAGGGAGAGAGCGCGAAGAGAGATCGAGAGAGATGGGGAGATCGACACAGCCGTGACTCGAGGCCGAGAGATGGTGATCCCATGGTTTGCGGTCACGGGTCACGCGGGAGGGAGAGGAAGTAGCTTAACCGCAAGTGGGAGAGGGAGAGTGCGCAGACTGAAGAGAGAGACGGGGAAAGCGAGAGATGGATAGAGATAACCTTAATCTCATAATTGGGAGACGGGTCATATTACCCCGAAACGCAAAGACCTTCTCTCCCTCTTCTCGTTTTTTACTATAGATATATATATATATATATATATATATATATATATTTGTTTTTCTGATCTCATTGAAGTTTTAAGTATTTTCTTATAGAAATATTTCCAAAATATCGAACATCAAGTTTCTAGATACAACTCTTAACCCCTAAAAACAAATTCTCACCCTAAATTTCAAAATACAACTCTTATATCAAACAATCGCGATGTTGCTTCCGCATTAGTTCTTCTCGGTCTCCCAAGTCTGTTTCTTCGACTTGATTGTTTTTCCACAAGACTTTCACCATAGGGAATCGTTTATTCCTCAACCTGCTTGAGTCAGTTCATCTACTATCTCGCACAAAGTTGCACTTTGAAACTCAAATCTTCTTTCAGCTCTATTGGAGGAATCCTAATACGTGCGAAGGATCCTACAAATACTTCTTTTCAACATCGAAACGTGAGCACATCATGGATCCTTTGCAATTCGACGAGACAAAAATCGGTATGCTACCATTCCAATTCTTTCCTGCATCTTGAAGGTCCAATATAACGAGGGTTTAGTTTTCCTCGTTTCCGAAATCGAACTATACCCTTCCAAGGAGATATCTTCAAGAATAATATATTCCCCACTCCTCGACCTCCGCGGCCTTCTCCTCTTGCCTGCCGTAGCTCTTTGCCTTTCCATCTTGAGCTGCTCATTCTTTTCTCGAATTAACTTCACCTTTTTCTTGGTAGTTTCGATCAATTCTATACTTTCAATCTTCCGTTCTCCAACTTCATCCCAACAAAGCGGACTCACATTTTCTTCCTCGTGAGAGAGCTTCAAAGGGGGAGGCATTCCAATACTAGCTTCGATAGCCGTTGTCAGGAGCGCAAATTCAATCACACGAGAGACGCTATCCCAACTCCCATGGAAATCCATAAGAATAAGCTCTCAACATATCTTCCAAAGTCCGGATCGTGACACCGCATTGTTCATCGCCTCATACGAAAAGCAAGAGCCGAATCCTGAACTTCGTACTCCAAGGCCTCGCAACTTAGCCGTAACCCTCGGATGTGAATCGCGGATCTCGATCTGATACACCGATACCGGAACCCCGTGAAGCCTGACAATCTCATCGCGCACAACCTTAACCTCTCCAAAGAATAAGTATTCTAACCTGGAAAGAATGAAGCCGGGATTTTCATGTAGTCCTGCTCTACCATCACCCAAACGGAATCACGACGACCAAGTACGTGGCAATCCTACCACGAATTCCATAGTAATATGCTCCCATTTCCATTCGTGCATAGGTAATGGCCGAAGCATTCCTGGCTGGTTTTTGATGCTCTGTTTTGATCTCGTTGATAAATCGTAGCATCTCGCCACAAATTCACCAGTATTTCAAGCCATGCCTCGACCACCAATAAGTTTCTTTGATGGTTCGGTACATTTTTTGCTTCCGGGATGCATAGCATAAGCCGAAGAGTGTGCTTCTTCAATAGCCTTTCGAAGCCCATCATCTTTGGGAACACAACCGTTTCATACATGACCGTACCATCCTTCCCAACATGAAAATCATTGGGCTTCACCCTTGCGAACCTTTTCCATTATTTCCGTTTTAACTCTTCATCAGCGGCTCTGGAGTTCTTTAATACGATCCACCAAAGTTGGTCGAACTTCAAATTTCGCCAATAACGCACCGTCATCATGAAATTCTTGGCCTTGAGCACGAAATTAACCAAGACATGAGAGAGCAAGAGTTCTCCTAATCGTAGAAGAAGATGAAGACTACGTTTAAAAGCATCCGCAACTACATTCGCCTTTGCCCGGTGATAATCAATCACCAAATCATAGTCTTTGATCGCCTCTAACCATCTCCTTTGCCTCAAATTGAGCTCCTTCAGCGTAAGCAGTACTGAGGCCCTGTAGCTCACACCTGCAAGTGGTTCCATATAAATAATGACGCCTAAATCTTTAATGCAAATACGATCAGAGCCAATTCTAGATCATGGGTAGGATAATCTGGCCCATGCTTCTTTTAACTGTTTATAGCAGAAGGAGAATTCTCGTCGCCCCGGCATCAAGCACAATATCTCCAACCCCACACACCAGAAACAAGGTAATTGGCCACCTGTAGTAGGAAGGGCGGTGAGTGGGAGTCGACTGAGTTTCTGCTTGAGTTCTTGAAAACTCGTCTCACATTTATCTCGTCCATTCAAATTTAATTCCTTCCTCTCGCTACAAACTGCATAACCTGAGTCAGTACCTTTGGAAAACTTTAATCTTCGAGGCATCCGCCTGTCCGAGGAAGCCTTCACCCTAAGCGACGCGTTCTCATTGCTCCCATCTCAAAATTGCCTCAACTTTCTTCTGATCAACAAATATCCTTCTCCTGATACTCACATGTCCCAAGAAACCACTTCCTTCAACCAAAATTCACATTTTGAAAACTTAGCATACAATCACCGCTTATGGTCTCCCGAGAGTCCGTAGCACAATCCGAAGACACCGAATGCTCTTCATCATTTTTGGAATACACAAGAATGTCAGCCAATGAAAACACGACGAACTTATCGAGATAGGAGTGGAAAACTCGATTCATAAGGTCCACGAAAGCCGCCGAGCATTCGTCAAGCCGAAAGGCATCACCAAGAATTCATAATGCCCGCACGTGTCCTAAACGCTAGCTTTGGGGACACGCCATCTTCCTTTATCCGCAACTGGTGATAACCGGACCTCAAAATCGATCTTGGAGAAGACACTCGCCCCTTGAGTCGGGTCAAACAAGTCATCAATTCTGCATGGGATAATTTGTTCTTGACGGTCACCTTATTT